>CAWUDS030003248.1:0-43465 GCA_963859935.3 Lathyrus sativus
TCTCAAAGACGTATTTGATCGGATCCATCTTTGAAATCAGCATGGTTGTATGATTTAGCATGTATTGTCTCAGACATTTGGCAGCCCAAGCAAGTGCGCAACACGTCTTTTCGAGCATTGAGTAACGGGACTCGCAGTCTGTGAACTTTTTACTCAAGTATTAGATCGCATTCTCTTTTCGTCCAGTCTCGTCATGTTGACCGAGAACACAACCCATACTATTCTCAAGAACCGTCAAATACATGATCAGGGGTCTCCCGGCTACTGGGGGTATCAAAATCGGAGGTTCCTGCAAGTATTCTTTTATTTTTTCAAACGCCTTCTGACAATTTTCATTCCAGACAATTGCCTGGTCTTTTTTCAATAGTTTAAACATTGGCTCACACGTAGCAGTTAGGTGAGATATGAATCAGGCAATGTAGTTCAACCTCCCCAAAAAACCCCGAACCTCTTTCTCTGTTTTTGGCGCTGGCATTTCTTGTATTGCTTTTATTTTAGCAGGATCAACCTCAATTCCTTTTTCGCTAACAATGAACCCTAGTAGCTTACCAGATCTCACCCCGAAGGTGTACTTATTAGGATTCAGCCTCAGCCTGAACTTCCTAAGCCTCTCAAACAACTTCAGAAGATTCACTAGATGCTCTTCCTCTGTCTGGGATTTAGCAATAATATTGTCAACATAGACCTCAATCTCTTTATGCATCATGCCATGAAAGAGCGTCGTCATAGCACGTTGATATGTTGCCCCAACGTTCTTCAAACCAAAGGGCATCACTTTGTAGCAGAACGTTCCCCACAGGGTAATAAAAGTTGTTTTCTCCATATCCTTCGGTGCCATTTTAATCTGATTATAGCCCGAAAAGTCGTCCATGAAAGAAAACACCGAGAATTGAGCAGTGTTGTCGACCAACACGTCAATATGAGGAAGCGGGAAGTCATCCTTAGGGCTCGCCTTGTTCAGATCCCGATAGTCAACGCACATCTGCACCTTACCATCTTTCTTCGGTACAGGTACTATATTGGCGACCCAAGGAGGGTAAGTTGTAACAGCCAGGAAACCAGCGTCCCACTGTTTATGTACTTCCTCTTTAATATTTACGGCCATATCTGGTTTAGTTCTCCTGAGCTTCTGCTTGACCGGCGGACAGTCTTCACGCAATGGCAAACGGTGGACCACAATATCAGTGTCTAACCCAGGCATATCTTCATACGACCAAGCAAAGATGTCACTATACTCTCATAGCATCTCGACAAGTCTCTGCTTGATATCACTTTGCAGCACAGCCCCTATCCGTACATTCCTGAAAATCTTTTCCAAACCCAAAATAATGACCTCGATATCCTCCTGAAGAGGCAGAATGATTCTCTCTTCTTGTTTCAACAGACGAGTCAGCTCTTCTGGTAAGTCGTCGTCCTCAACAATCTCTTCTTCGGCTTGAAATATCGGGTGCTCAAAGTCGAAGCGAGTCATAGGGAGATCTTGATCGGTGTCATCGGAAATATGGATCATCCTGCAAGAGAAAGGGTTAAATGCTTCAAATGATATGCAAACGAAGCACACACCCACATTGCTATTTTATTGTAAAAACAAAAATAGAAAAACAGGGATCACAAAATTTACATGAGGAAAACGCCTTTATTTAATGATTAAAACAAAACATACACATAAGCAAGTAGGCCCTGAAATAAAATCACTATGCCCCGGGTAGGAAATAGGATTGTACAATAATTAAAAAACAAAGCATTACTGTTTCGACGTCACTTGGACAAAGTCCTAGATAGACCAGTTGCAGAGGCTCTGTCCTGGCTCGTTGGGATTAATCCACGAATCCATGTCACAGTCGCTATTGCCTTCTTCACTATCAGACACAACGTTGATCTGCTCAAAATTGACTCCTCCCGGAGTGAACACAATCGGCCCTTTGAATGTTGGCTTGCTTTGTGATGCAAATGACGACGACGGGCGGTACCCTAAGCTGAACTTGTTCTACTTAACAGGAATTTCCAGAACCTGACCCCAACCTTTGGTCTCCCCGGCCTGCACCACCGCTTGGGCTTCCTTGTACGACGACATAGCTACCTCCGGCCCCTTGCTGATGGCAGAAGACTTGTCGTTGATCTGCACTCCTTCAAAGGCCTGGAACAATGTCTCATGGATCTCACCATCCACTTCGACATATTTAAATGATGACAGGTGACTGACCAGAATGTCTTCCTCCCCACATATAGTGACAATACTACCACCGAACGCATACTTAAGCTTTTGGTGCAACGTCGATGTTACAGCCCCTGCAGCATTGATCCACGATCGTCCAAGCAAACATCTATAAGCTGGCTGTATGTCCATGATATAGAACACGGTATCAAACACTTCTGGACCGACCTGGATCGGTAAAGTCAATTCTCCGAATATAGACCTCTTTGTTCCGTCAAATGCCCTCACCACCAAGTCACTTGGCGTGCAGATTACACCTCGGGTATCTAGCTTCAGCAATGCTTTCTTAGGCAAGACGTTTAAGGATGAGCCAGTGTCAACAAGGACATGAGACATAACAGTGCCCCTACACTCGATAGAAATATGCAACCCACTATTATGGTTGCGGCCCCTGGGTGTCAAATTGAAATCAGTAAAGCCAAGGCCATGCCCCGCATTCACGTGTGCAATCACTCCTTCGAGCTAATTCACGGATATCTCATGGGGTACATAGGCAGCGTCCAGAGCTTTCAACAACGCGTTCCGGTGAGCCTAGGAACAAAGCAACAACAACAGAATTGAGATCTTGGAAGGCGTCTGCTGCAGATGATCGACAATTTTGTAATCGCTCTTCCGAATTAATCTCATGAGTTCTTCTACATCTTTGGTCAAAGCCTCTTTTTCCTTCTCCTGCGACGGTCCTTCTCTATCAACTTTACCTTTCCCCTTTGCAATTCTCTCATCTTCTACTTCTGGCACCATAAAGATTCTGCCACTGCGGGTTATGCCCCCTGCCCCCACAAGATTATCAACGGACCCTACAAGCGGGCTTGGCAGGTTAATCTTCTCCCCATTGCAATACACGTTCGCCCCATAATTCCAGGGGATGGCTTTAGTACTCTCGTACGGAATAGGCCCTGCTTTGGTTATTGTGATAGTCGGCTTCTTGGGAGGTGCCGATATCGTGACAGTTTTGAATGGGATTGTAATCGTTGCAACTTCACCCTGCTTCTCATCTATTGCCTCAACAGGCTTTTCTTCAGCAGTGCGATCAAATTGCAGTGTACCTTCGTCGATCAGCCTTTGAATACCTCTTCTCAAATTATTACAACCCTCAAGTTTGGCCAAACAATTAATACAATCACCATCACAACCAAGGAACACCCCCCCTTCCAGCAATCTTCTCTTGACATAACCCAGAGGCGTTTTCAGTTCATCCACCTTCATAATCAGATTCAGACTAGCATCCTCCAAAATTGCACCCACCTGCGCCGATCCGTGAGTTGGCATAGGATTCTTCTCAATATTGGGCGCTTCGTTACCAAAGTTTATAGCTTTGCTATCTATCAAATCTTGCACCTTGTCTTTGAATTCTTGGCAATTCTCGATGGTATGACCGGGTGCCCCAGAGTGGAAGTCGCAATGTGCATTAACATCATACCCATAAGGAGGCGTGCCCTTCGGCGGAGCTAGCATCCTTTTCTCAACCAGCTGCAACTGTAACAGAGTTGGAAGAAGCTGAGCATAAGGTAGCGGAGGTGCATCAAAGACTCTTTTCACAGCCCTATCTAGACCTTGATATCTTTGTGGAGCAGCGTTTTGTCGTCCCTGTTGCTGCTGTGGCTGTTGTTGTTGTTGCTGTTGAGGTATAGGAATTGTCACACTGGCGACCTGCTGCCTGTGCCAATTCCGACTTTTGTCCCTTCTCCGAGAGCTGCATACTGAATTGGTATCTCCCTGTCTCTTGTTCCCAAAAGTCTTTTTACCACCTCCAGCTGAGGTTGACTCACCCGCTTGAATCTTACCAATCTTAACACCATTCTCGATACGCTCCCCCAAGAGTATCAACTCAGAAAAATTAGCCGTTATGCAATTGATTAGCCTGTCATAGTACAACCCAGAGAAAGTACCCACAAACATGTCCACCAACTCACGCTCAACCATGGGCGGGTGCACCCTGGCAGCCAACTCACGCCATCTCTGGGCGTATTCTTTGAAACTCTCATTACTCTTCTGAGAAAGATTTTGGAGCTGGACCCTATTTGGCGCAAGGTCGCTGTTGTATTGGTAATGCTTGACAAAAGCTTCTACTAACTCCTTCCAACTACCAATTTGAGTTGGCTCTAACCCCATGTACCACTCCAATGACAAGCCCGACAAGTTGTCCTGGAAAAAATGCATCAGCATCTTCTCGTCATCAGAGTAGGCGGACATTCTCCAATAGTAAGATCGCACGTGAACTCTCAGGCAAGTATCCCCCTTATACTTGTCAAATGTGGGGGCTTTGAATTTGATCGGTACCCTCAAGCCAGGGACCAATCCCATGTTAGCCACGTCCAGCCTCGTGGAGTTCTGATTAGCAAGATTCCTCATCTATTCTTCCAACAACCTGAACCTTCTATCATTGTTAGCGGGCGTCTCAAGTTCCCTGCCTGGAGGAGGGAAAGCATCTTCCTGGCGATCTTCACCCTAGTGAGAATCCTCATTACCATATTCAGCATAAGCAGTATGAGGACCAAAACCAGCCTGATTGATCCTAGGACCATATCCCATATTACCAAAACCTTGATTTCCAGCACCTGGCCCAAAACCAGCATTGTGAACGCCCATTCCAACACCATTGTGACTTGCATTGCCGAAACCTGCGTTACCGAAGCCCTGATTTCCATAACCCTAATTTCCGTAACCCTGATTGCCATAACCTCAATTACCACCAAAACCAGCGTTGCCAATACCAACACCCATACCAGTATTCCCAGCACCAAGACCAGCATTCCCAGTGCCAACATTGAAACTAACATTCCCCGTCACATCCACATTCTCAGTCGAATTGAGGACAACCACCGGTACCGGGTCATCTGCTCGAGGAGTCCCGACTCGAGAAGGATGATTAGCAAATCCGCCATGCAGCACACCCTGACTTCAACCCTAGCAATCAAAGGCTGCACCAGAGTTTGCAGCTGCTCCTGGCCCTTGGCCACAGTCTCAATCACTTGCATGAACTGCGTCATTCGGTCGCGCATCTCTTGCATCTCAGTCTGCATCTGGTCCATGGCTTGCTTACAGTTGCTTCTGGTATAGTAGCGATGAATACGCTGGTCGGTAATCCTGGAACCTGCATCAACAGAGGGTTAGGAGAATAGTACAAAGTACCTGTTGAATGGTTTATGCAAATGCAAACGTGTGTCTGTGCGTTAGGGAGATTTTTCCCCCGATTCGAGTGCCACAGTGCAAGTGCCGATAACAAGAAGTCCGGGTCTAGTCACTGAAATAACATCTCATATATAGATGGGCCAACAAGGCAGTAGTACAAAGTCAATGAATACAATGGGAATCAATAGCATGACCTCAACCAACAAGCCTGGTGATGGTCAGCCTACAGCAAGAATCAGAAAAATACAAAGAGCTACAAAGATAATCAAGTGCGACAGCGGGCACAAAACTCCTCTAGCAACTCCCTGGTCTCGGGGTGATCAGGACGAGCGAGTAACCATTCGACGAGCAACTCTCTCTGCATAATAGTACACTGGAGACCCTCAACTGAATCTTCCCACGCTCCCCGGCCAAAGCAATCTTCTAACTTTCGCTTCTTAGACTCGAACCTCTGCTTGTGATCTTTCAAGTTAGCGAGAGCTTTGTTCAGCAGGTCTTCAGCAGCATATCTGCGAGCGGTTTCCTCATCAAACCTCTTCTCACCAGCCTTCACCTGAGACTTCAGTTTGGAGATCTGCTGTTTCAATTTGTCCTCCCTCTCTTTGTTGTTGGCTATGGTGGCATTCCACTGCTGATTAAACTTGGATATTCTTCGGTATGCTTCATCCAAGTGCTGCTTCTTAGTAGCTAACACATCATTAACAAATTTTAAGTCCAGACCCAAGCGCTCACGATCAGCTATCTGCTTAGTCAAGTTCGTACCTAACCTGTTCACCAACTCTATTTTCCTCTTGAAGGAGTGGACGACTTCGCTTCTCTCGCTTCTGATCTGTGCCAACTCTTTCTCTAACTCTTCATTTGCCTTCTTAAACTCTTCTCTCTCAGCTAACACCTAATTGTATTGCTGAATAGGCACAGTAGTAGGCTCTTCCACCACCGGAGGGCATTCCTGCTTAGCAGGAGGAAATGGTATCCCTATAATCTCTGCTCTGGCTCTAATCCAGGTCACATATGGAGCGTAAGCTTGGCTATTACTCTTCCCTAACAATGACTTCCCTCATCTACTGATATCATTCCAGGCATGCTGAAGCCTAGATAACATATCCCCCTCTAGAAGCCCGGTGAGGTACAGAGATTCCTGCACCTCTTCATCCTTTGGCGGAGCTCTCAAAGCATAAGCAAACTGTCGGACAAGTAGAGATGGATTATAGTTGATACAGCCCTTTCTTCCAATCAAAGGCACATTCGGAAACCCACTGCAGCTGAATATAACTTCGGAACCCAACATATCTCTATCAAACCAAACAACACTCTTTGTTGATAATCCCATCAATCGCTCAGACCACTCAGTTGTGGCTGCAGATGAAGCAAAGAGACCCTTCTTGGGTAGGTGACTATCAAACCATCTATAGAATAAGGGCACACAGCATGAGACATTCTTACCCCTTCTATTCTCATTCTTGTAATGGACAGAATGATACACATCGCCAATCAAGGTAGGGACTGGATTCCCGGATGCAAAGATATGAAAGGCGTCCAAGTCTACAAAATCAGGCATGTTAGGAAACAAAATGATACCATATATGCAGAGAGCAAGAATAGCGTTGAATACAACCCAACAACCGTCTTTGGCACACTGTTGGGCTTTCCCAACTAAGAACTGCAAAGAGAAACTAGGAACCCCGTTCCAACTAGACAAGATCAACTCAGAGGTATCTAGATGAAGAGAAAGAGCTAGATTAGCCAGATTAGGCTCAACATCCATATGAACAAATGGCATCTGACTCTTGATAGGCACACCCAATAAATCAGCATACTCCTCTAATGTAGGTGCAAGAATGAAGTCTGGGAAAGTGAAACATCTCAAAGGAGGATCATAGAACTGCAGCAAGGCATATAACCCGTTCCACTCATACACCGAAGGCTTACGGACCAAACTGAGCAGCTTCCCATAAGACTTTCTAAATTCACCTCTCACAGTATCATCTGCCAAAGCAATCAGACTGGACAACTGAGCAACATCTGGGGTGGGGAGCTTGTAGGCTACAGTCTTCTTCAGAGAACCCATAATAGCACAACAGAAGGCAAGAAAACCTGAACCGGGGGATAATGTACCTGCAACACAGACACACGTTAATGATATGCAAATGAGTATGCAAAATGCAAAATGCAAAATGCAACCATGCAATAGAGGATCAAGATGGCTGCTGAGAAGACCAAAGCTCTGATCCAACACAATCACAATACTGCTCTGATAGCACAACCCTGAAGAGGACCAATAAATATGCACTGTCGAGAACAACCACATCTCTGACGATCAGAACCCTCTGAACCCAATAACACTGATTCACTGTCAAGAAAAACAGGTAGTCTGAAGGTTAAGATTTCCTGCAGTAACCCGACCCCACTCACAGGTATGGACCTAAATCACAGACAAGGTATGGCATCCTATGCGTTTCCCAGTGTCACAGACTTTCAAGAGCGACGATACGATACCCAAAAGGTGTGGCATCATCATCCCTTGAAGTGGCCTCACTCTGCTGAGTCACAAATGATCGGTCCCCAGAGTCGACAATCCTCCAAGCCAACAAACCCTCAAGCCCAAAGGGCTGGAAAAGAAGTCAACCGGGAGAACCTCGTCTGAGCGTGGATTTCATGAGACACTAGTGCCTGTAAAGCAAGCACGCACCCACTAATTTCCACAACTAATGATAAGTACACTCAAGCCTGGGTCTGGCTTCTCACTCATCAGAGGCCCTTCCCACAATAGCACAATAATAATATACTGAAAATAAAATGCGGAAAGTAAATGCAATAAATAAAACCCAACAGGTAAACACACAAGCGCTAGGATTGACTCGCGCAGGGAACCATTGGAGTCCCCAGCAGAGTCGCCAGCTGTCGCTACTGCGAAAAACGAGGCCGGCAAGACAGAAGAGTCGCCACCTTTCGTTATTTATCCCTCAGAAAGGGAAAGGAAACGATCGGAAAAACCTGACGCAAAAAGTATAAGACAAGGTCATCGCAACCATGTCTGGATTCGGGAGTCGGTTACGCGAGGGGAAGGTATTAGCACCCCTCACGTCCATCGTACTCGATGGGATCCACGCTTGTTGTGTTTATCTGACGGGTTTGTTACATCTATCTACACTAAAGGTCTGGTCTGAAATGAAAAGAAAATGACTCGGCAAAGCGTCACACTTTATGCCTACGTATTCCCGTCTGGAATGAGAAATTAGAATCAACGTAGTTCGCCTAACTACGGGGGAAGGTTGCTCGCCAAGATATCGCATCTTGTGCCTACGTACTTTCACACAGCGTGAAAGATAAGAGCAAACGTAGTTTGGGACAACGAGAGACACAGGTTTGTCTTTTTTATCCGAGTAAAGTTAACAGATGGTTCCAACAGTTTGGTGTATGCAGCTCGCTCAACGGAGACTTATGTCGCTTCCGCGAAAATAAGGTGCCGGCAAAATAGAAGAGTCGCCACCTTTCGTTATTTATCCCTCAGAACGGGAAAGGAAACGATCGGAAAAACCTGACGAAAAGGTATAAGACAAGGTCATCGCCACCATTGTCTGGGTTCGGGAGTCGGTTACGCAAGGGGAAGGTATTAACACCCCTCACGTCCGTCGTACTCGACGGGATCCACGCTTGTTGTGTTTACTGGACGGGTTGGTTTTATCTATCTACCTATTAAGGCTGGCTTAAAAAGAAAAGAAAATGACTCGGCAAAGTGTCGCACTTTATGCCTACGTATTCTCATCAGAGAATGAGAAATCAGAGTCAGCGTAGTTCGACTAACTATGGGTTACGGGGAAGGTGGCTCGCCAATACATCAGTATTGTGCCTATGTACTCTCAACGGGCTTGAGAGATCAGAGCTTATGTAGTTCGGGATAATACGGATTACGGGAATTCAGATTCATCTGTTTTATAGAGTAGGGTTAAACAGCAGTTCCAGCAGTTAGGGACAAAGCCTGTTTGCGGTAGAACTGAGAGTTAACGACACTCTTTACTTCAGAAAAGCTTCCTTTGAATTATGGGCCCACGGGGCAAAAAGATTTGAAGTTTGTTTTTTGTCTTTTACGGAAGAACTGTTTTTTATGGATGTTTGCAACTAGTATCGCACTAGAGACTATGACCCGAGAGTGAATGCGTCGCATGTCACCCAAAGGGTACCATACTAAACGTCCAGACTGTTGAAAAGAAACTTTCCAACAATCCTTCCTCAGATAGCTTAAGGCTCGTAACGTACGACGTCAGTTAACCTTTATTACTGTATCTTAATTTGTTTTGAGATGAGAAGAGAGCAGGCTCAACTAAGGGAGACTATCAAGTCCTAATGTTGTCATGCCAAGGATTCATCCTATGGTTGAAGTTTGAAATAGGGAACTCCTAGAAGTTATCATGCATAGGTTCCAACCAAAGTTCTAATCATCACTTCCTTATCAAAGGAAATGAGATTCCTAGGGGATCATGTCAATGATAAATGGAAACAGATAAAACATCAGCTTAAACAGTAAACAGTAAACGACTGTAAAATGCATGCAATGCAAGTGACGAAGGAAATGTGTGTGGGGCATCAGCCTCCACAAGCTCATCTCAACCTCAAGCCAGATATGAATAACTGCAATCATACAGAGGAAATAACAAGCTATCAAGCAAAATATCAGTGACTGCAATCATACAGAAGAAATGAAATGCTATCAAGCAAACACAACCCACAAGGGCAAGGGAGCTGGGCTCTACCGAATACCCGCAAGCAAAGCCATACAATAAAAATACAAGCAGAGGGAGCAACTCAACCTCTAGTGCAATCATGCTCCTAGTTTACATCAGTCTAGACATGGACTTATTCTAATGCATCAAGCAAATCAAACAAGCCACATCAATACAGAAAAGAAAGCAGATCAACCACCCCTACAACCTCAAGCTTCAGCTCTTCAGACAACAGTTCAGTCCTCAGACTTCAATTACCCTTCAAGGCTATCCTCCTCAATAACAAGTATCAACTTTCTCCTCCAAGGTTCCAGCCCATCAAACATAAGTATAAACTTATTCTCTCTTCCTCAAGCCTCAGCTTTACAGTAATCCCACCTTCAGGCTTCAACCCTAACTACAAGTATCACCTTGACTCCTTCAGGCTCTCAATGCATCAATGTAAGTGTCAACTTATCCTTTATTCCTCAAGCCTCAGCTCTTCACTCAATTTCAATTTGATTTTCTCCACAAGTATCAACTTGGTCTTCAAGCTTCAGCTCTCTTTGCTTTACCAGCATCAACTAGCTTTTCCTGATCTATATGCTTCAGCTTCTCAGATTAATCTCCAACCACAAAGAAGTGTCAACTCCATCCTTCAATCTTCTTCAAGCAAGGAACTCCATCCTCTAATAAGGGAGAAAGATTCATCTATCAAGAGCAAAGTTTGGATGATTGGTAGCAGAGTGAGGACCAAAGGTCACCACCAAGCCTCCTATCATCAGAGAAAGGGACCCTCAAAGGTTCTACCAATTTGTAAAGAGCCACACATCCTACCAAAGGAGGGATGAGGCCTTTACATGGGACCTTACATCATAGGGAAGAATGGAATTGATCAACATATTCCATGTTTATGAAGGAAGAGAACTATCTAGAAGCTCTGCCTACAAACCCTAATCTTAATCACCTAATCAACACTACACCAAAAGAAGGGAAGATCTTCACATCCAAGCCTCTTCAAGCAATCCATTGCATCTTCAACTTGTCTTCATCATCATCCAAGAGCAAGAGAAACAAAACCCTAATCTAAGGGAGCTAAAGAAGTTAATTTAGTTGAGTTAGTGCCTTAGAATCATCTAAAACTAGCACCTAAACTAAAATCAATCAAAAGTAGTAAACTACAATATAAATTTCTACAAAAATTCCTAAGGGATCCTAATTCAATTAAGAATGCCTCATACAAAAACCAGGGAATAAATCACCTATTAAGTCCTAAAATTAAGTCCTAAATCCAAAGGTATCAACCATAAACCCTAAAAATGGAGCTTCTAAAGGTTTCAACCTAAACTACCACCTATGTTCATCAAAAAAATGTGAGAAAAATCTATGGGGAGCATGCATATCTATGCTAACTATTCACAAAAATCAGGATCCAAAATCATCATCACATGATCACGCAAAATTCCACAAAATCAAGTATCAAACATGACTATTTTAATATCAATTAAAATGTGAAAATTCCCATAAAATCAGAAAATGCATGAAATAAAAATATTTTTTATCTAAAACATACTAGATTCTATCATGAATCTAATGCAAAAAGAATGGGGTCAATTGGATCATTTTTCCATTTTTTATGATTTTATCAAGAACCATGTATAAAATGAAAAATTAAAGAAAATCCAAGTAAAACAATAAATGCACGGTGCAGATAGTAGTAAAATCCAGTTCAATTCATGGATTGGGCCATCAGGGGGGTGTGATTATCAATTATTTCACAAGGCCCAAAATACAACTTAAATGAAACGCTGCGTTTCATCACTCAGAACTTTTCACAAGCTGAAATCCATTCATGGCCATTGGATCTTCATCTGGTTAAAGGTCCTACCCTGATCCAAGGGCTCTGGGATCATCTTCAACCTTTTGAAACTTTGAACCTCGTGTGCAATCACGGCCACCACCGGTGGTGCTCCGGTCATCGTCCCCAACCCTAACTCTCTCCACAGGCCTCTATTCCAAGTGGTTCATACATGAAACTTGTCCCAAATCTCACAAGGAACTCACTCATACGATTAATTCAACCTAAATACTCAAGATTCGCAAGAACCAACTCTCAACCGAAAATGGTAACATCCTTAATTGGTCACTAATTCTCAAATTAATGATCTGAAATCCTTCCTACACCGTTCTACAATGCATATATCATCCTGATTCCTATTTGTCGCTACTGCAAAAATCGGCGCCGGCACAACAGAAGAGTCGCCACCTTCCGTTATTTATCCCTCTGAGCGGGAAAGGAAACGATCGGAAAAACCTGACGAAAAAGGGTAAGACAAGGTCGTCGTAACCATTGTCTGGATTCGGGAGTCGGTTACGCAAGGGGAAGGTATTAGCACCCCTCACGTCCGTCGTACTCGACGGGATCCATGCTTGTTGTGTTTACTTGGACGGGTTGGTTTTATCTATCTACCTATCAAGGATGGCTTAAACAGAAAGGAAAATGACTCGGCAAAGCGTCACACTTTATGCCTACGTATTCTCATCAGAGAACGAGAAATCAGAGTCAACGTAGTTCGGCCTATGACAGACAATGGGAAAGGTAGCTCGCCAATACATTAGTATTGTGCCTACGTACTCTCAACAGGTATGAGAGATCAGAGCTCACGTAGTTCGGGACACTACGGTTTATTTCCTGTCTTTTACGAAAGAAGTGTTTTTTTTTCGTGTTTGCAATTTCAATCGTACTAGAGACTATGACCTGAGAGTGAATGCGTCGCATGTCACCCAAAGGGTACCATGCTAAACATCCAGACTGTAGAAAAGAAACTCTCCCACAATCCTTTCTCAGATAGCTTAAGGCTCGTAACGTACGAAAGAAATCATTCATGATTACTGTATCTTAAACTGTTTTGAGATGAGAAGAGAACAGGCCCAACTAGGAAGGGGACTATCAAGTCCTACTGTTGTCATGCCAAGGATTCATCCTATGGTTGAGGTTTGAACAGGGAACTCCTAGAAGTTGTCATGCATAGGTTTCGACCTAAAGTTCTATCATCAATTCCTTATCGAAGGAAATGAGAGTCCTAAGGGATCATGTCAATGATACACCAAAACAGACAAATCATCAGCTTAACAGTAAAATGCATGCAATGCAAGTGAGGGAGGAAATGTGTGTGGGGCTTCAGCCTCCACAAGCTCATCTCAACGTCAAGCCAGAATGAAGAACAGTAATCATACTGAAATATAAAACATGCTATCAAGCAATATACAGTAAACTGCAATCATACAGAAAAAATGAAATAAAATGCCATCAGGCAAAACAAACCACATGGGCAAGGGAGCTGGGCTCTACCGAATACCCGCAAGCAAAGCCACACAGTAACAATACAAGAAGAGGGAGCAACTCAACCTCTAGTGCAATCATGCTCCTAGATTCTACCTATTCTAGATATGGACTTATTCTAATGCATCAAACAAGTCAAACAAAACACATCAATACAGTAAAAGAAAACAGAAGAAAGCAGATCAACTTCTCTCTCAACTCCAAGCTTCAGCTCTTCCAACAGCAACTCAGTCTTCAGACTTCCATCACTCTTGACAAATATCAATTTGCTTTCCCGGGTTTCCACCCTTCAACATAAGTTTCAACTTATCTTCTCCTTTAAGCTTCAGCTTCTTGATCAGTTCCACCTTCAGGCTTCACCTAATCTTCAAGGGTTTTCAAGCATCAACTTGCTCTTGTTGCTCTTCAAGCTTCAGCTAGAATGGCAATACTCAAGGATTCATCCTCTTCCACACTCCTCTTCAATGAAGTCTTCATCTTCAAACTCAAGCTCAACATCTCTCAAGATACTCAAACCAGAGGAAATCACTTACTGGATAAGCTGGGGATATTGAACTGCTTATTGACCACCAAAGGTGACTTGTAAGGGTTCAACATCAAAGGAATGGTTCCCTCAAAAGTTCTACTTCCTAGGTACAATCACTTATACCTCCAAAGGATAGAGGTGAATACCATGGAAGGACTTTGAATCATAGGGAGGAATGGAGGTGAAAGATACCATCCATGTTTAAGAAAGAAGTTAACTAAGTCTAAACTCTTCCTAATCCCTAACCCTAAAACAATCAACAAAACAAATAAGATCAAGATCTCAAGCTCCTCAATGCTCCTCAATGCTCCTACTATGCTCCTCAGTACTCCTCCAAGCAATACCAAGCTCTCCAAGCCCACAAAGCAAAGCAAACAAAAATGCAAGCCCACAAGGGCAACACAAACAATCATCAAATACAAAAATCATCACAAAAATCATCTAAAAATAGTATATTACTATATTAAAACCTAATATAATTTCTAGGGGATCCTACATACCTACCCTTAATACCCTTATATGCCCCAATGTCTATCTTGACCTAGAAACCCAAAATTCTAGTGTTATTGTGGACCTATGTTAAGGATTAACCTAATTCTATACAACCTAATGTCATCTAATCAAAACTAATCTAAAATTCATCACAAAATTATGGAATAAATCCAGGGGGTAGCTAAAGACCTAATCTAACTATCCTAAAAAGAATGGCCTAAACATACTAAGGGAACTACCTAAACAAAATCCTACAAATTCATGTATCAACATAAAAGAAATAAAAAAGCTATCAAAATAGAAAATATACAAAAATATTAAAAATGCATGAAATACAAATATTTTTATTTTATAATTTTCTAGACATGAATATGAAATGGGAGCAAAAATTCCCACTTAAAAATCATTATTTTTCCATTTATTATGATTTTTCAAAGTTTAACATAAAATGGAAGAAAATGAAATTAAAATATGAAACTGGGGTGCAGATAGTAACCAGATGCAGTTCATTTCATCAATGGGCTAAAAATGGGGGTGTTAATAGTCATACGTGTTAGGTCCAATCATTATCAGAAAATCAATTAGAAAATGAAAAGAAAATAGAAAATGAAATGGTGCGAAAAGCAATGAAATATAGTTCAAAACCAAGTGGGCCACGAAGATGGGGTGTGAGAAGCAATCCAGCCCAAAGTTCTTTTAATGAAACGCCGCGTTTCATCATACTCAGGGTTTCCCTCTTCAAATTGGAATTAAATCTCAACCGTGAGATCTTGGTCTTGGTCAAGAGTCAGCCCATAATCCAATGGCCACGCGCTTATCTTCTACCTCTGGCTAGGGTTCTTGGAGAAGCCATGAAAATGCAGGGCACCAAGCTTCATCTTCCTCAAACACGAACTTCATCAATTCTTCATGGAAAATAGAAATTTAAAACCCTATCTTGTCCAGAATTTCATGCTGAATCTAACCATGATCTCAAAATCAATTGAAACATCCTAAATCCTCAAACCCGATCCAAGATCAAAGATATGCTCAATCATCAACTTCAACCATTCTTGCAATTAACTACCTCAGATTAATCACCAACTCACACTGATTGATTCTTGATGTCTAGTTCATTCTATAACTCACCATAGCTCGAGTTCTTGATCGTCAAAGAAATGGTGTCCATAACTCAATCTTCATCAATTGCTCTCTAACTCTCCAAAATCCACCTCCTATTGGTCTCTAACCTTTCTACACTAACAATTCTACCTAAAGATGCATAAATCATAGTGTAATGGAGAATTTGCAAACCTGGTATTTCTTGATCAACAGATGGTGAAAACCTCCACTTCAAGCCTTGAAATTCTTCAGAAAGTTTCCTTGGATGCTAATCTTGCTACTGTTTGCAAAAACTTGTGTGGAAGAAGCTTGAATCTCAGAATTCGATTCTGACTTGCTACCTTGAAAATTCAATTGCCAACTTCTCAATTCACCATGGATTTGCTCTCAAATTGTTCTGCACAACTTCACTATCATCAATGGAGTGTGTATGAATGGAAAGAATGAATGGAAATGGTTCAGAATAGGGAATTCACTTTCAACTTGCAATGGAAGCAATTGAAATGACCAACTCTCTCTTCTCTCAAATCCAACACCAACCTTGCATCTGAGCAAGTTATACATGTTATATAGAGTGGTTTAGAATCATCTAGAACCATCTAGAGCCTTCCCATGAGAAAATAAAAATCTCATGTCATGACATAATGAATTCACTTCTCCTTATGTGCTATCTCATGCCAAGCCTCTTGTAACCTTTGATTCTGACTTGAAATTCTCCCCATATGAGATGTATGATGTGTTGAAATGCATAACTAACTTGTTCATTGAGTTTCTTTGAGTTTTGCTTTGGTGCCTTAAGATGCAAGCAAGCCATTTCCAAAGCATCCCTATGATCTAGGCCTCAAATCAAAATTGTGGCTGAACCATTATTTTTAGAATGTCTTTTAGAGTCAAAATGACCTATTATATGACATGGTTTGGATGTATAACTTGGGATTTCCAATTTTCAATTTCAACTTATTTAACTTATGCCTCCATTTTAGGTCATTTTTATCACTTTTTGATACAAGCCTTTTCAACATCTCATGACCTCCCTACTAGCCTTAAAACATCATTCTAAGCAAGTTTGATGTTGAAGATTTTTCCATTTGACGTATGGAAATAGGAGATATGGCCTTATGCTTGAAATGACCTATAATATGTAGAAGCATGCTTCAGTCTCAAGTTTTGATGATGTCAACACTACTCAAGGTCATCTCTTGATTGCAAAAAGACAAGCCGTTCAAAGTTCTCAAGATCAAGTTAAGATATCTTTCAAGTCAAGCTACATATGGAACTATGATTCTTCAAGACTTGGATGCATTACCGGTATATCAAATTCTACCCTTATAATTTGATATACAAGTGTTCAAAAACATCAAGCATTTTTGCATAATACATAAGCATGTTTTTGAAACCTTAGAATTGGTATAACATTATTTTTAAAACATTTTTTCTGAAAATTAGCAGTGTTAACCGATTAACCATATAGGTTAACCGGTTAACCAATTTGAATTTTGAAATTTCTGGGCTAACGTACCAGTGTTAACCGATTAACCATATGGGTTAACCGATTAACACTGAACGTACAGTGAAAAATTGCTTTGTTTCAAGTTCAAAAATTATTTAAAAATTATACCATTTCATATTTTTGATGTCTACTCTATGTACCTTTTTGAAAGGGTATTTTACTCATATAAATTCTGAGTTTTTTAAGTTTGAAAAACACATATAACACACACCACAAAAACTTCCAATCTCCAAACACTTTCTACATTCATTTTCAAATTGTCTTAGAATCAAATTCACCATTTTCAAAAACTTTCATTAAGTGTTCATATGTGCATAAATTTCATATTCATCCTTGAACACTTGTATTGAAAAATTGTAAGAGTGAATTCTGATCATTTGGAGAAGATCAACTTTGATATCATTATTCTCAAATCAAAATCTTTACAAACTTGTGTATTTTGACTTGTGATCCAGGATTGTTGGACACAAGGGTGAGTGTTTACAAGAGGATTGTTCTTGTACACTTGTTAGTTTTATTGTTTGATAGTAGGCCTCACCGGTTGATGGTGTGATAGGTTGTACTTTATTAAAACAATAGTGAAAACTCTCTTTCATGTTGAAAGGGGAGTGGAGTACTCTCGGATTGTGAGGGGAACCACTATAAATCCTGGTGTCCATTGTTCTTTTATTTTTCTTCTTCTGCTTTCATAACCAAAAACACAAACCAGTGATATTTCAAAATACCATAAACCGGAAAAATTTCAAAAGTCCTAATTCACCCCCCTCTTAGGCATACTCTATTCTTACAATTGGCATCAGAGCAGGTTAAGGTAACCTGTTCCTAACGATTCAGTATGGCTTCCGCAAGTACCAACCCGGTTTTCAAAGATGGTGGAAGTAGTAACAAGCCACCACTCTTTTCTGGAGAATACTTCGATTTTTGGAAAATCCGTATGAAGGCACATCTTGAGGCTCAAGGAGATGGTATATGGGAAACCGTTGAAACTGGTCCACATGTTCCTACAAGTGTGGTAAATGGTGTTGGAACCCCAAAGATTAAATCCTCATATGATGAAGATGACAAGAAGAGAATCTTGAATGAGAAGAAAGCAATCAACATACTTCAAAGCGCTCTCAGTATGGATGAATTCTTTCGCATATCACAGTGTCAATCGGCAAAACAGATTTGGGATACCTTGGTAGAAACGCATGAAGGAACAACAGAAGTAAAAAGATCAAGACTTAACACGTTAAGTCAAGAATATGAGATGTTCCGTATGCAGCCCGGTGAATCTATTGTTGCCTTGCAAAAGAGGTTCGTTCATCTAACAAATCATCTGATTGCTCTTGGGAAAACCTTCACCAATGATGATCTCAACTTAAAAGTCCTAAGATCCATGACAAGAGAATGGCAACCGAAGGTGACCGCCATTTCGGAAAAGAAATGTCTTTCAACAATGACATCCGCTTCATTATTCGGGAAACTTCAAGAGCATGAACTGGAACTTGGAAGGCTTGAGAAACATGAAAGTCAAGACAAGAAGTCCAAAGAAATTGCCTTGAAGACTGACACAAAGGATGACAAAATTGACGAATCTTCCGAAGACGAAAATTTCATGCTTCTAGTAAAGAAGCTTGGTAAGTTTTTTAATAATAATAAAACTTCTTCTTTTTCTAAAAAGAATAGACATTTCAGGAAAAAGGAGGCATCCACATCAAACCAAGAAATTACATGTTACGAATGTAGGAAACAAGGTCATATAAAGCCAGATTGCCCAAAACTCGCAAATAAAGGAAAATTCAAGGGCAAGAAGGATTTCAAAACAAAGAAGGCTTATGTCGCATGGGACGATAACGAAGTGAGTTCATCATCGGAATCAGATAGCGATGAATGCGCAAATATTGCCTTAATGGCCTCTCACCATTCCGATGACGAAAATGAGGTTAGTAGTAATTTTTCTGTCTATGATAATGATGCACAAGAAGTTATAGATGAACTTCTAAAAGAGTGCAAGACTTTGTATAAAGACATCTCATCACAAAAGAAAAGAATTTTACTTTTAGAAAAACAAAATTTTGATCTCTTGAAAAATATTGAAGATGAAAAACAAAAAGTGATGGATGAAAAACAAAGTCTTGTATGTAAGAATTGTGAGTCTTTGTCTTTTCAAATTGTTCAACTTAAAAGAGTTTTAGAAAGATACGAAAAAGGTCAAATTGGCTTGGAAGAGATTCTTAAACATCAAAGGTATCCTAATGATAAAAGTGGATTGGGATATTCTAAATTTTCAAAACCAAGCACCAATAAGACCATTTTCGTAAGAGCAAGTGAAAAAATTGTTAAAGAAGAGACAAACACTTCTAAAATTCAGCATCAAAATCATAACAAGAAAAGAATTGATAAGAAAAAGGATTATATTCCTAGATATAGAAGTCATTTTCAACCTACGTGTTTTTATTGTGGAATTAAAGGGCACACACCTAATGCCTGCTATGTACGTAATATTGGTATTGCAAAGGGGCATTATGTGTGGGTGGAAAAGGGTACTAACTATCAAGGACCCAAAGCAATTTGGGTACCTAACACTACCTAATTTTGTTTTGTAGGTATGCTTGAAGAAAACCACAAATCAATGGTATCTTGATAGTGGCTGCTCGAAGCATATGACGGGAGATATAAACAAATTTTCAAGTCTATCATTAAAGGCCAAAGGATACGTCACTTACGGTGATGACAATAAAGGAAAAATTCTTGGAGTTGGAACCATTGGTGCACCTCCATGTACAATTATCGAAGACGTTCTTTTTGTTGAAGGCCTTAAGCATAACCTGCTTAGCATCAGTCAATTGTGTGACAAAGGGTTCAAAATCAACTTCACAAAGGAGGAATGCTTGATCGAACACGAAGTCACTCATGAGATTCTGCTAAAAGGTAAAAGATATAATAATATTTTTATGATCTCTTTTGATGATTCTTCCTTGAAGGTAAAATGTCTTATGGGAAACAACAACGAGGCATGGCTTTGGCATAAAAGATTTGCTCACATTCACATGGAACATCTAAACAAATTAATCAAGCATGATCTGGTTGTTGGGCTTCCAAAGATAAAATTCATCAAAGATAAATTATGCGATGCATGTCAAAAGGGAAAACAGACCAAGACAACTTTCAAATCCAAGCAAGTGGTTTCTACATCAAGACCACTTCAATTGTTGCACATGGATCTTTTTGGTCCATCAAGAACGAAGAGCTTTGGAGGTAGTATTTATGCTTTAGTTATTGTTGATGATTTTTCTCGATATACCTGGACAATGTTTTTAGTGCAGAAAAATGATGCGTTCAAAGCATTCAAAAAGTATGCAAAACAAATTCAAAACGAGAAGTCACTCACTATAGCCTCCATAAGAAGCAACCACGGTGGAGAATTTCAAAATTCAGACTTTGAAGAATTTTGCAAAGAACATGGAATTTCTCATAATTTTTCGGCACCAAGAACTCCTCAACAAAACAGCGTCGTAGAACGGAAGAATCGTTCACTAGTTGAACTTGCTAGAACAATGCTCAACAACACAAATCTTCCAAAATATTTTTGGGCAGAAGCAGTAAGCATGGCGTGCTTTGTAAGCAATCGCGTGAATATTCGACCGCTACTCAAAAAGACTCCGTATGAGTTGTTCAAGGGAAGGAAACCGAATATATCATTCTTCCACATATTTGGCTGCAAATGCTTCGTTCTCAACAACAATAAGGACAATCTCGGTAAGTTTGATGAGAAGTCCGACGAAGGTATCTTTCTTGGTTACTCTCTTTATAGTAAAGCTTTTAGAATTTTTAATAAAAGAACTCTTACCATTGAAGAGTCTATTCATGTTTCGTTTGATGAGACTAACCCCTCGAAAGAGGATAATATTGTTTTGGATGATGACGATGATTTTGTAGATACTCCACAAAATGAAGAAATTGTTTCAAATGATCAAACAATATTACGAGAAGATGTTACTCAAGAAAATCAAGATCTTCCGAAAGAATGGAGAACACACAGAGATCACCCAATTGATAAAGTTATTGGTGATATTAGTCAAGGCGTTGCAACTCGACTTAATTTAAAGGATGCTTGTCTCAACATGGCGTTTGTATCTCAAATTGAACCATCAAAGATCGATGAAGCTTTAGGCGATGACCAATGGATTATAGCAATGCAAGAAGAACTTAATCAATTTGAAAGAAATCAAGTTTGGACCCTTGTACCTAGTGTTGCACCCTAAAATTTGACCAACCGGGTCCCGTATCTGGTTCGATGTTTCGATGCATGACGCATTCGCATCCACATATCGCATACAGTGCATTTTTCAGTTGTTTTGATTTTATCGGGATCACAGCCCTCTTCTCGCTTTTCAGGTGTTTTTTTAATCAGTTCAGATGAGTAGAGTCGTATTTTTGGGAATTCGTGCTATTCCCGGTGTTTTCAGCTCGTGCTGTTATTTTTAGGGATATTTCGGTGTCCGTTGATTTTTACCGGTTATTCCGGTGCGCTCTCGCAGTGTTATTTGTCGTTCTGTGCTATTTTTGTTCCTTTGGGAATTATTAGGAATTTTCTAGATTTTATTAGCTATTTTTAGATTTTTTATAGCTTTAAAATCATTTTTAGAATATAATAGATATTAATAGATAATAAATAGATTTAAATCTTTTTTTTAGAGTTTATAGAGTTTTTAGGGTTTTAATAGTTTTTTATATAGTTTTAATAGAATATAGATTTTCTTTTAAATAAGTAATATAGGTTTATTAGAGATTTAATAGAAGTTTAATAAAATTTTAGATTAGTGGAATTATTAGAGTATTTTAGATTAGTGGAATTATTAGAGTTTTATTAGTTTAGAGATTAATAGAAATTAATGGAGTTTAGTAGTTAATTTTTTTTTTTTAGGGTTTTAATTGAGCTCATTAGCTTTAATTAGATTAGATTAGTCTTAATTTTCAGATTAATTAGTTGAGTATTAGCCAGTTAATTAGGTTTAATTTTTAATTAGTTTTTTATTGAGATTAGTCCATTTCAATTCAGATTTTGGGTTTTTATTATCATTTTTCGTTTGGGCCTAGTGTGGTATGTGGAGGCCAAGTTCTGCAGGTCCAGAAAATCAATTGCCATATAAAAGTCCTCAGCCACGTGTTATCTTCAGAGAGAAGCCACGTTTTTCACCCACACACTGCCACGCCTCACCTCACACTTTCCCTCTCTCCCACAATCTTCCACGCGTTATCCACTCTACCACCCACCACACACGTGGCACACATGCACCAGCCTTCTCCACTAACCTCTCCACTTGTCCAGCCCTGAGTTCCACCAGTTGCATGGCCGGCGGCCATGCAACCACCGCACCAGACTCCCTCCGGCAACCGTAACCAACCCACAACCAATTCCGTCCGCCGTGAACTTCACCGGAAAACTGGAAAAACTCAGAAATCTTCATCATGTATTCCGATCTTCATCTTTCTCCTCTCATCAATACTTTCAACCGATCATCATCTCCGATCATCATCATCATCATCGGTGTTCATCTCATCACCACCGAGTTCGCCATTCTTTCTTCTGGATTCAACAATATCATCAACAACATTCAACGTCTTAGAAGGATATTCATCAACTGCCACATGTTCATCATCATCCCAGAAATCACCAGAAAACTCATCAACACCGTTCATCACCTTCAAGCCTTTCCCCAGAAAACTTGAAGAACATTCATCAGGTTCATCCGTTTCCAGATTTCTTCAAGATCTGCATCACGGATCTTTCAACAATGGTTATAGTGTTTGTAACCGTTTTTTTTCAAGATCTTCCTCCGCGATCTTTTTTCTAGAATCTTCAAGTAAGATCCATCACGAATAAACTCTGTTACGCATCTGCGAACCGATCCTCGTCTTCAACCTATCAAGAACTTCACAGTTCTTCATTGATGATTCATTTTGCGTCTAGAGTTCATCATTATTTCATCCGCGTTCTTCGCAATTCTCCAGAAGCGTTCATGTTCATACGACCGTTTTCAGAAATCTTCGAGGACTTGCGAAGATCTTTTAGAGAACTCTCCATCCGAACCTTCATCGTCAAGAACCCAGACCTTCAACATTTTCTGGAGACTTCGAGCTTCTTCAACGAGCAAGATCCATCAACAAGGTTTAGGAATCTCCACCATCCTTCAAGATATTCGCATCTTCGAGAGCTCATCTTCAACCCATTGATGTTCTTGCATTCAGTTAACAATAAGAAGGTGTCGCGGTGTTTGTTTGCTTTGACTCGCGGTCCGTTTTGATGATAATGATTAAGTTAGATAGAGGGAGGAAGGGTTTGAGACGAAGAGGCTTAGGGGGGATTGGACGGAGAAAGGATGGTGGTGACGGCGCTGCGAAGGGAGGGAGATTCTCTCTAGGGTTTCAGAAAGGGGAATGAGAGTGAAAGGAGGGAATGGGGAGATTGGGCCGGGTTTGGGTTTGGGGCCACGAGGCCCAGCGTTTTTTCTTACACCTATCCCTCCGTTTTTTTTTGCTGAAGGATATTGGGCTGAGCCCAATGCAACGCCTGGCTTACACCCCCATTTCGCTTTCTGCACCCCCCTTCTTTTTTTCCTGGGCTGAAGTATATTGCTGGGCTGGGCCTTTTTTGGCTGTGTTTTATATTTTTCTGCTTGTACTCCCCCTTGTACTAGTGTACCCCCTCCCTTTATATTTTCTTTTTTTATTTTCTTTTATATAGTCTTATGAGTATGAAAAATATTTTGAGAAAAAGAAATATGAAGAAAAGAATATGGGAAAAAGATATTGAAAAAGAATATTGAGAAAAATAAAAGAAAAGAATAAAAGAATAGAGAAGAGAAATATTGAGAGAAAATGTTTGAGAAAAATGAAAATAGTGAAATATGAGTATAGAAAAATTGAAGCAAAATATTAGTTCATACTTTTAATATTTTCTTTTAGGATATAATTTTTCATAGAGTTTATTTTACCTTTTTAGAGGTAGTTTTAGAAGTCCACTTGTTAGAGGACTTTTTCATTTGATTTTTCCATTATAGATGGACAGGATAGGGTTTTAGGAGTTTATTTTTCAGTTCTCAATCATTGTAACCATTTTTCAGAATATTAATAAAATGAGATTTGAGCTGTGGTCCCGAAGTAGCCGAACTACAGCTGCTCTGATTTCTCGTACCAGACGAGAATATGTAGGCATAGGATGCGATATCCTAGCGAGCACACTAACAACTAATTTTTGTTCTCTCGCTGCTGTGCGATCGAGACTTTCCCGCTGACGACTGATTGTTATCCCTTTCTCTTGCCCGAGTGCATTTGAGACCAGACCGTAGTTTCTAGATTCCCGTACCCTGTAAAACCAGATTAATTTCTCACTGCTGTGTGAGAACAACCAGTTTAGCCGTAGTTAGCCTGAACTACGTAAGCTCTGATCTTCCATGCTGTGTGGAAGTACGTAGGCACAAGACGCGAGGTCTTGGCGAGCCAATTTCCCCGTAGTCCCGAACTACGTTGACTCTGACTTTCTCTCTTGAGAATACGTAGGCATAGAGTGCGACGCTCTATCGAGTCAATTCCCTTCCGTTTAGATTTAGCAGCCATAGATAGATTGTTTTGCATCCTTTAGACAAACCAAGCAAGCGTGGATCCCGTCGAGTACGACGGACGTGAGGGGTGCTAATACCTTCCCCTTGCGTAACCGACTCCCGAATCCAGGTTTTGGTTGCGATGACCATACCTTTCCCGTTTTTTGAGAGGTTTACTTCGAGCGTTTCCTTTCCCTCCGTTGGGATAAATAATGCACGGTGGCGACTCTTCTGTCAGCCGGCGCTGATTTTCGCAGTAGCGACAGCTGGCGACTCTGCTGGAGATCCAACGTCCCCTGGCTGCTAAGGACTGCGATAGTTCCTTATGCATGTGGGATCCAACGTCGCCTAAGAGAGTCAATCCTAGCGCTTGTTTGCTTGTCTTTTGGGTGTTTATTTTTTTTCATCGCTATTATCTGTTGCCGTTGTGCTGGGGAGGGTGATATTTTGAGTGATAGCCGGACCTGGGCTGCTTGAGTATGCATTTAGACGTAGTTGTGGAGAGTAGTAGGCGAACCTGTCTACTGAGCAGGCAAGAGTTCCCCACGAAATTCGCGCTCAGACGAGGTTCTCTCTAAGGTGCTTCTCTAAGGTCCTGAGGATCATAGGGGAGTCCAGACGTGAGGATTGTCGACTCTGGGGACCGATCAAATGGAAGTCAGCTAAGTGAGGCCTCTTCATGAGATGACGATGCCACTCCTTCTGGGAATTGTATCATTCCTCATGAAAGTCTGTGACACTGACGACCGCATAGGATGCCGTGACTTAGGTCCATACCCGTGAGTGGGGGGGGTTTTTCTTTTTGCGAAACCTTGACTTCCAGACTACCAGCTATCCTGGCGTTCTCTTTTAGAGAGAACGTACTCCGTCAGCAGTACAGCAGTACTCAGATGTTGTGGGGGCTGTGATCCCGTGTTTGCTGCATTGCATTGCATTTGCATATGCATCTTTGCATCATATTGCATAGCATTTCTCCAGCTGGCCAGAGCTCTTATCCAGCCGTTGTTTGATTTCAGAAGGTGATTCTCGAGTGATTGTTCGAGGCAAGTGTGGATTGTCAGAAGACGACCAGGGGGTTGGAGAAGACTTGAGCAGATTTAAAAATCAAGCAGTGTAGTCAGTTGAAGGTAATTGATAGCTATGTCTGAGAGCGACTTCCAGATTGTTGGTGCCTTGTCTGGTTTTACTGTGACGACCAATCCTTTGTATGATTCCACGTCTGACGAAGGCTTTCCGCAAGTGAATAACCTTACTGCAGCTCAGCTTGTGCAGACTTCTGTTAGAGGCCAAAATCTGCACCAACAGTTTGTCATCCCAAGTGAGCGTTCTTCTTCTGATGCCGCGAATTATCAGAATGTTATTCCTGCTGGTTTGGTCTCCTGAAGAGAAGTTCCGATAGTGAGGACTAATAATCCATTATCTCTTGTGCAAGCTAAGAGGTTGCGCGCATTGGAGGAACAAGTCAAAGCCCTGGAAGTTAAGAATGATGTTGGTCTCAATGCTTCAGATATGTGCTTGGTTTCTGACCTTGTGCTACCTCCTAAATTCAGAGCGCCGAAGTTTGAAAAGTATAAAGGAGATAGCTGTCCGAGGCTACATGTGGTGATGTTCTGCAGAAAGATGACTTCGTTTGTGCAAAACGACAAGTTGATGATTTACTGTTTTCAGGACAGTCTGACTGGGGCATCTTTGAGGTGGTATATGCAGTTAGAGAAGGATCAGATCCGATCATGGGTGGATTTAGCCAGAGCTTTCCTAAAGCGGTATGATTACAATATGGACGTAGCTCCCTTTCGCATGGAGTTGCAATCTTTGTCTATGGGGATCAATGAACCTTTCAAAAAGTATGCTCGGAGATGGAGAGATTTTGCTTCCAGAGTGGAACCACCGATCCCTGACCGAGAGTTAGCAGGCATGTTCGTAGATTCCTTGCGAAGCCCGTACTTTGAGAGATTGCTTGGAGTTTCGCTAAACTTCTCCGAATTAGTGGGAGTTGGAGAACGTATTGAGAATGCTATAAAGATTGGAAAAATTCAGGTTGTCTCAAGCAGTCAGGCTAGTGAAACTGAATCTCTTTGCGACTATCAGAATGAAGAAGGAGTTGTGGTCAATGCAGTCATGCCAGATGTTGGGTATCCTCGAGATGAATCGGTGAAATCTATTGGATCAGTATCTTCTATGCCTTGTTATGCTGGACAGACAGCTGTGCCTGGGGCACCATATCAGGAACGTTATGTCGCTTCCCTTGCAAATCAGCGAACTCGTGGTCAAGGTTATCAGACTCAGTGTCAGAATCAGAACAGACCTCGTAGCAACTTGGAACGAAGGAATGCTCCTTCTCATCCAGTTCCTGTGTCGTACAGTCAGCTTTTGCCGCAGTTGGTCCAGAGTTCTTTGGTGGAACCAAAAGCTCTCAAGCCTGTGCCAGAGCCTTACCCTCCTGGGTACAATCCCCAAGTTCAGTGTGGTTACCATGGCGGATCACCGGGGCATTCAACTGAAGATTGTAAAGCGTTTCAAGTGAGAGTACAACAGTTAATCGACCAAGATCGCATTTCCTTTCGAGAAGTACTTCTGTTTGTTCATACCAACCGCTCAGCTGTCTAAGCTCGTAGATTCAGAAAGTATTCCCTAGCAACAGCCAGTGGTCCAGACAGGCAGGCGCCCTCAGCATTGGCAGTCCTCAGACCTTTATATCATCTGCATTTGTAGTTTCTTTTCTGTTAGTTACTACCTGCTTTTAAACATTGTATGTTTCGAATGGTAATAGTAATAAAGTGACTATGCATTTTTCTGAATTAATCATGTCGCTGTCGCTCATTTATTGCATTGCACCGACACTTGCATTTTATTCACTCCACTTTATCACTGTGACTAGCAAAGACTGGAGAGAGGATGACGAAACTAAACTCATAATCGATGATCGTATGCTTTCCGATAAGACCTTACCGATGACGTACAAGGCATTGTGTCAAATCCCCTAAACACTGGAGATATAAGGAGTTAGTCCCTTGTTAACCACTTCGAGCCAGGAAGTAGAAGTTTTTTCGGACTTTTAAACCCTCACATCTTAACCCGGGGCAGGGTAGTTGTCAGTTAGCTTGACCGAACATTCAAGTCTTACAGAGGAGTGTTGTCTTTCGAGGACCAATCAGTTTATGCCTTTCAAGAGGTCAAAACTCATCAATCAGGAGTGAGACAGTTACAATCCTTTCGGAGCAATCAAGACAACCAGTGTCACACGACTTTGTTCCAAAAGAAAGAAAAAAGAAAGCCCGCTAAGTAAAAAGAAAGAAAAAGCTGGAAAGCTAATACTTAGGCAAAAATCAGGGCATCCCGCTGGACTTCAAAAGAAAAATCGAAAAGAACTCAAAATGAGTCAGTCCAGGCAAAAATTAGGGAATCAAAAGAATGAAAAGAAAGGATATCAATAGAAATTTTTTTCCCCAGCGAGTCACAAGGTCGTGTATACAGACACCGAAGACGAAGAAGGAGTAACTATCACTCCGGAAAAACCTTGTGAATTCTTGACCATGGTTCTTACCATTCAACCCACCTCTCGAAGAGGCGAGCGCTTGTGCCAGATTAACTGAACCTTAGGATCGGAGATCATCACGTAGAAAGGGGTGGGTACAAATCAAAATTTGAGCCAAATATCCTTTGTTTCACGAACCGTGAACCCGACCACGATACAACCCTTAAAAGACCTAATTGAGGTAGGGTTTATTCTGAGAGCGCATTACGATAAGGTTGAGTAACTTGACTCCTTCTTGACTTGCTAGTCACATCCTTGTTGTATTTTTCACTGACCATGTAAGCACTACGTTTGAACTTTGGTTCATTCGTCACTCACAATCATGACATGTAAATGAGTGGCAACTCAAATTTTTTCAAAATCTGCATAAACCACTGCATTAAGATTACCATTCGTGAATAGACAGTTTTAATTGCAGGGTAGTAGTTGGCATGAAAGAAATTCCAACAGGGAATCGTCGAGAAGGACTGAGTAATTCAGCAGTCTGAACCAGAATGGTGTATGTTGTGAAGACCTGTGAATCAGGGGCATTGACTTCCAGTGAGTTCGGAATCAGTTAGTCTGAGGATAAGTCCCAAAGCTTTAGTTGATCAGGGGCAGTTTGTTTGAGAAGCAGTTGATCAGAAGAGAGTCTTCTCGAGAGCCAATCTGGGGCAATCATTCAGAACGTGGAGATTTGAAAGCAGATACTTCAGGTGGATAATCAGATCAGGTTAAGTCGCTAGAACGCTCATTCAGGGGCAAGTCACTGCAGAGATGGTGAAGACCAACTGGGTTGATAGGGGTTTAATGGAGATTGAATTCTGTTGTCGTATAGATACCGGGGCAAGTAATCTCGAGGTCGTCTCGTAGCAAGCTGTTCAGAGCAATTACTCCCAAGAGTTAGATTGGGGCAAGTTGAGCCAGTCTGTTTATCCCCAGCCGGAGTTGAGTATCGGGGAATCATGTCATTACCCTTGTCAAAAACCTTAGCATTCCGAAAAAGGCCTTGCTGTCATTGGATCATTGACCTGCAGTTTAAACCTGTTACGTGTCAGTAACCAGTCGTTTCCAAAGTCCAGTTCTCGCCTGGCAAACCGGTAACCAGTTCTCGTCTGGCCCACCCTTCCGTAAGCATCAGTTCCCGTCTGGTGTAGTTTATTGTAAGCATCAGTTCCCGTCTGGTGTAGTTTATTGTAACCAACTCTCGTCTGGTCACCGTTTCTTCAAGTGTTGTATCAGTTCTCGTCTGGTACATGTCGTGGCGTAACCAGTTCTCGTCTGGTCATCGTGTGTTTTAACCTATGTGTTATACCAGTTCTCGTCTGGTATATGTCAGCTTTCAATCAGTTCTCGCCTGGTTGTCCATGCCTCAGTCTGTTATCCAGTCAACCCTGTCTGATGTCCGAACTAAATCAATTCTCGTCCAATAACCTATTTTCCTATCAGTTCTCGTCTGGTAGCCTACCTCTGAATGCTAGTTCTCGTCTAGTATTTTCCATATCTTCCACTGTGTACATAGTCCATGTTTATCCTAAACCAGAAAAACAAAAACCTAAGGGTGTCTGACACAGTAATTCCCAATGACTCGCATGTTGGCATGTTCCCCGACACGAAGCTCGATGGATACCAATGCTCCGATTAATGTTTGAATTCCTTGTGGGTGTCGTTAAATCAGAATTGCTACTCTTCAGCAGATGAAAGTTGTGTATCATCAGAAGAATTGAGATTGTATTGTTATCCCGTATCAGAGTAGGATCAGGAGTATCCCCAGCAGAGTAAGATTGATATCCTTGATAGTAGGGGCATTTCCAGCAGCGTGCTACGCGCAACCAACCCTAGTTTGGGTCAATCCCCACAGAGCACAATCAGTTGTCAATGGTTTGAAGAGAGCATCCTCAAGCAGAGTTGTTTTCTCCCCAAGCAGGGTTGCCTTTCCATTTCTCCAGCAGGACGGTTATCCCCAGCGGATTTGGTTTCCCTTTTTCCAGCATTTATTTTGCTGAGATGATTCTGTGATATCTGGTTACCTTCAGTGGAGTTGACGTCTACCTTCGGCATTTATTTTGCCAAGCGATTGCAGACCTGGTGTTCTCTGGCAGCTCGAACCTGCATTTACATTCGCATATATCGTCATAGAATTTATACAAATATATAGCATTTCCATGCCGTCTGGGCCTCGCATTTTCAAACAGAACGTATAGCATTTACATGTCATATAGGGCATTGCATCATTACAAGCATACGCATTTCGAAACATGGACCAGGTTGGTTACCTATTGGATTTCAAGTTTGTTCCCCCGCAGAGTTGTTCGGTTAAGCTTCTCTTCTTCCCCAGCGGAGTGATTCTTCATTTGGTTGTTACGTCGGCACTGGAAAAAAAGATTGGCATGTATCAGGTTTCTGAAGCTGCGGCCTGTTGACAGAATGGGTGTCGAGCAGTCGATTCAGAAGTTCCCCAGGAGAATTTTCCTCAAGTTCGTTGTGAACTGTGAGATGACAGGATTTGATCCCATAAGAGAGATGGGAATCAAGTTGTTTGCTTTCCGAAGCATTGTTCCAATACTTGTGGCGTCGCACAGGTGATTGATGTTGAAAAGAAGAAAATTTATCAGATAATTGACCAGTTGTTGCCGTGACAACCGAACTTCAGTTTATTGGAGGCTATTCCTCAAGCAGTTTTGCGGTATATTTCTCACGGTTGGCAAATTTCAAGGTTTCATTTGTATTCAACCATCTTCTACCTTTGAATGTCTGAAGGCTGAGCGCTCTTCAACCATTCAGGTCCAAGCCGCTTGAATAGGGGCAGCTGTTGCACCCTAAAATTTGACCAACCGGGTCCCGTATCTGGTTCGATGTTTCGATGCATGACGCATTCGCATCCGCATATCGCATACAGTGCATTTTTCAGTTGTTTTGATTTTATCGGGATCATAGCCCTCTTCTCGCTTTTCAGGTGTTTTTTTAATCAGTTCAGATGAGTAGAGTCGTATTTTTGGGAATTCGTGTTATTCCCGGTGTTTTTAGCTCGTGCTGTTGTTTTTAGGGATATTTCGGTGTCCGTTGATTTTTACCGGTTATTCCGGTGCGCTCTCGCAGTGTTATTTGTCGTTCTGTGCTATTTTTGTTCCTTTGGGAATTATTAGGAATTTTCTAGATTTTATTAGCTATTTTTAGATTTTTTATAGCTTTAAAATCATTTTTAGAATATAATAGATATTAATAGATAATAAATAGATTTAAATCTTTTTTTTAGAGTTTATAGAGTTTTTAGGGTTTTAATAGTTTTTTATATAGTTTTAATAGAATATAGATTTTCTTTTAAATAAGTAATATAGGTTTATTAGAGATTTAATAGAAGTTTAATAAAATTTTAGATTAGTGGAATTATTAGAGTATTTTAGATTAGTGGAATTATTAGAGTTTTATTAGTTTAGAGATTAATAGAAATTAATGGAGTTTAGTAGTTAATTTTTTTTTTAGGGTTTTAATTGAGCTCATTAGCTTTAATTAGATTAGATTAGTCTTAATTTTCAGATTAGTTAGTTGAGTATTAGCCAATTAATTAGGTTTAATTTTTAATTAGTTTTTTATTGAGATTAGTCCATTTCAATTCAGATTTTGGGTTTTTATTATCATTTTTCGTTTGGGCCCAGTGTGGTATGTGGAGGCCCAGTTCTGCAGGTCCAGAAAATCAATTGCCATATAAAAGTCCTCAGCCACGTGTTATCTTCAGAGAGAAGCCACGTTTTTCACCCACACACTGCCACACCTCACCTCACACTTTCCCTCTCTCCCACAATCTTCCACGCGTTATCCACTCTACCACCCACCACACACGTGGCACACATGCACCAGCCTTCTCCACTAACCTCGCCACTTGTCCAGCCCTGAGTCCCACCGGTTGCATGGCCGGCGGCCATGCAACCACCGCACCAGACTCCCTCCGGCAACCGTAACCAACCCACAACCAATTCCGGCCGCCGTGAACTTCACCAGAAAACTGGAAAAACTCAGAAATCTTCATCATGTCTTCCGATCTTCATCTTTCTCCTCTCATCAATAATTTCAACCGATCATCATCTCCGATCATCATCATCATCGGTGTTCATCTCATCACCACCGAGTTCGCCATTCTTTCTTCTGGATTCAACAATATCATCAACAACATTCAACGTCTTAGAAGGATATTCATCAACTGCCACATGTTCATCATCATCCCAGAAATCACCAGAAAACTCATCAACACCGTTCATCACCTTCAAGCCTTTCCCCAGAAAACTTGAAGAACATTCATCAGGTTCATCCGTTTCCAGATTTCTTCAAGATCTGCATCACGGATCTTTCAACAATGTTCATAGTGTTTGTAACCGTTTTTTTTTCAAGATCTTCCTCCGCGATCTTGTTTCCAGAATCTTCAAGTAAGATCCATCACGAATAAACTCTGTTACGCATCTGCGAACCGATCCTCGTCTTCAACCGATCAAGAACTTCACAGTTCTTCATTGATGATTCATTTTGCGTCTAGAGTTCATCATTATTTCATCCGCGTTCTTCGCAATTCTCCAGAAGCGTTCACGTTCATACGACCGTTTTCAGAAATCTTCGAGGACTTGCGAAGATCTTTTAGAGAACTCTCCATCAGAACCTTCATCGTCAAGAACCCAGACCTTCAACATTTTCTGGAGACTTCGAGCTTCTTCAACGAGCAAGATCCATCAACAAGGTTTAGGAATCTCCACCATCCTTCAAGATATTCGCATCTTCGAGAGCTCATCTTCAACCCATTGATGTTCTTGCATTCAGTTAACAATAAGAAGGTATCGCGGTGTTTGTTTGCTTTGACTCGCGGTCCGTTTTGATGATAATGATTAAGTTAGATAGAGGGAGGAAGGGTTTGAGACGAAGAGGCTTGGGGGGGATTGGACGGAGAAAGGATGGTGGTGACGGCGCTGCGAAGGGAGGGAGATTCTCTCTAGGGTTTCAGAAAGGGGAATGAGAATGAAAGGAGGGAATGGGGAGATTGGGCCGGGTTTGGTTTTGGGGCCACGAGGCCCAGCGTTTTTTCTTACACCTATCCCTCCGTTTTTTTTTGCTGAAGGATATTGGGCTGAGCCCAATGCAACGCCTGGCTTACACCCCCATTTCGCTTTCTGCACCCCCCTTCTTTTTTTCCTGGGCTGAAGTATATTGCTGGGCTGGGCCTTTTTTGGCTGTGTTTTATATTTTTCTGCTTGTACTCCCCCTTGTACCAGTGTACCCCCTCCCTTTATATTTTCTTTTTTTATTTTCTTTTATATAGTCTTATGAGTATGAAAAATATTTTGAGAAAAAGAAATATGAAGAAAAGAATATGGGAAAAAGATATTGAAAAAGAATATTGAGAAAAATAAAAGAAAAGAATAAAAGAATAGAGAAGAGAAATATTGAGAGAAAATGTTTGAGAAAAAAGAAAATAGTGAAATATGAGTATAGAAAAATTGAGGAAAAATATTAGTTCATACTTTGAATATTTTCTTTTAGGATATAATTTTTCATAGAGTTTATTTTACCTTTTTAGAGGTAGTTTTAGAAGTCCACTTGTTATGGGACTTTTTCATTTGATTTTTCCATTATAGATGGACAGGATAGGGTTTTAGGAGTTTATTTTTCAGTTCTCAATCATTGTAACCATTTTTCAGAATATTAATAAAATGAGATTTGAGCTGTGGTCCCAAAGTAGCCGAACTACAGCTGCTCTGATTTCTCGTACCAGACGAGAATATGTAGGCATAGGATGCGATATCCTAGCGAGCACACTAACAACTAATTTTTGTTCTCTCGCTGCTGTGCGATCGAGACTTTCCCGCTGACGACTGATTGTTATCCCTTTCTCTTGCCCAAGTGCATTTGAGACCAGACCGTAGTTTCTAGGTTCCCGTACCCTGTAAAACCAGATTAATTTCTCACTGTTGTGTGAGAACAACCAGTTTAGCCGTAGTTAGCCTGAACTACGTAAGCTCTGATCTTCCATGCTGTATGGAAGTACGTAGGCACAAGACGCGAGGTCTTGGCGAGCCAATTTCCCCGTAGTCCCGAACTACGTTGACTCTGACTTTCTCTCTTGAGAATACGTAGGCATAGAGTGCGACGCTCTATCGAGTCAATTCCCTTCCGTTTAGATTTAGCAGCCGTAGATAGATTGTTTTGCATCCTTTAGACAAACCAAGCAAGCGTGGATCCCGTCGAGTACGACGGACGTGAGGGGTGCTAATACCTTCCCCTTGCGTAACCGACTCCCGAATCCAGGTTTTGGTTGCGATGACCATACCTTTCCCGTTTTTTGCGAGGTTTACTTCGAGCGTTTCCTTTCCCTCCGTTGGGATAAATAACGCACGGTGGCGACTCTTCTGTCAGCCGGCGCCAATTTTCGCAGTAGCGACACCTAGACCAGACAATAAGCATATTATAGGAACCAGATGGGTGTTCAAGAACAAACTTGACGAGAATGGGATTATAGTTCGTAACAAGGCAAGATTGGTCGCACAAGGCTACAACCATGAGGAAGGAATTGATTTTGATGAAACATTCGCTCCGGTAGCAAGGTTAGAAGCAATTAGATTACTACTTGCTTACGCTTGTTCTATGAATTTTCAGTTATTCCAGATGGATGTCAAAAGCGCTTTCCTGAATGGGTACATTAATGAGGAAGTCTACGTCAAAAAACCTCCGGGTTTTGAAGACTTCAAAAATCCCTCACATGTTTTCAAACTGAAGAAGGCTCTCTACGGTTTAAAACAAGCACCACGAGCATGGTATGATCGCCTTAGCAACTTCTTATGTGAGAAAGGATTTACAAAAGGAAAGGTTGACAAGACGCTGTTTATAAAGAAGATCAAGGGTAACACCTTGTTAGTACAAGTCTACATCGACGACATCATATTTGGATCAACAAACAAAGAACTCTGCGAAGAATTCTCACTCATGATGCGAGAAGAATTCGAGATGTCCATGATGGGAAAGTTAAATTATTTTCTTGGACTACAAATCAAGCAAACCAAGGATGGAATCTTTCTCAACCAATCCAAGTACTGTAAGGAATTAATAAAGAAATTAGATATGGATAGTTGCAAGATGATGTCTACTCCTATGGGATCCGGAACGTATGTTGATCAAGATGAATCTGGTACTCCAATTGATATCACTAAATATCGAGGTATGATTGGTTCATTACTATATTTGACGGCAAGCCGTCCTGACATTATGTTTAGTGTTTGTTTGTGTGCGCGCTTCCAAGCAAGTCCGAAGGAATCGCATCTCACTGCTGTGAAGAGAATTATCAAGTATCTCAAAGGAACGACCAACGTCGGATTATGGTATCCTAAAGGTAGTACTTGTTCTTTAGTTGGTTATTCTGACGCTGACTATGTAGGATGCAAAACCGATAGAAAAAGTACAAGTGGTACATGTCATATTCTCGGAAATGCTCTAGTATCATGGGCCTGCAAGAAGCAAGCTTGTGTAGCACTCAGCACCGCCGAAGCAGAATACATCGCCGCAGGAAGTTGCTGTGCATAGATTTTATGGCTGAAACAACAACTTCTGGATTATGGTGTTGATCTCGGATGCATTCCTCTACTATGTGACAATACTAGTGCCATAAATATCACAAAGAATCCGGTTATGCATTCCAGAACAAAGCACATCGATATCCGACATCATTTCCTTCGAGATCACGTATTAAACAGAGATGCTGATGTTACTTTCATCGACACACACAACCAACTCGCCGACATCTTCACCAAGCCTTTGGCAAAAGAACCGTTCTACAAAATTCGGAGAGAACTTGGAATTCTTGATGAAGGTGACATCTGACTTTTTCTCTAATATGTGTATGCATTATTTGTGATATATTTTCATGTGTATGCATTCTGTTTTTTAAGTATTTTTAAAAAATTCGAGTGTGTTAATCGATTAACCATATGGGTTAACCGATTAACACTGTTGAATTTTCAAATCTGATTAAATTTTTTAATGTGTTAACCGATTAACCTATATGGTTAACCGATTAACACTGTTAATTTTTCTAAAAAATCAGAAACGAAAATTAATTAAAATTTTTGAAAATTTTATATTTTTTAATATATTTTTTGTGTGGTCCATATTCTCTTAAATATCCAAATCCATATCCAAAATCCATATTCCCTCTTAAAATCCTAACTTCTCTCTCCCACTCTCTAAAGTTGGAAAAACTCCCCACAACTTCTCAAACCCTAACTTCCTCAGAACCCACAACCCCAGTTCTCTCAAACCTCCATCCATGGCTTCAACATCAAACCGCGGCAAGGGAAAACTTCCAGAACATCACTCTGCATCTGATGAAGATATCCTATGGAAACAACCAAGAAGCGCAGAATGGATTTCAAAGTCCGAGTTGGTTCTATCCTTCCGGTAAAGTATGTGAATCTTAAGGCTTTTCCCGCATCATCTTTTGATTTTCCTTCTTTGCTCAAATATCAGAGGATCGATAAATTTGTGTCTGATTCTGGAAACTGCTACCCGGATCTTGTCAAATCCTTTTTGCATAAACTGTCTGTGTTTATAAATGCAAATGATGAGCATATTATGAAAACAATTGTTAGAGACTGTGTTGTTGAAGAAAATCTGTCTGATGTTGCTGCAATGCTGAACATACCATCATCTGGGTACTTTCTGAGAAAGGGAGTTAACCACGTGGAAGGGTCGTGGTCCAACTACGACAAGATGGAGTATTATTATCAAATCTGCAGATTTCCAAAGGAGATGATTATCGCCAACCAACGTACTGCTCGTCTGTTGTGCTATGCAAAGAATCTTACCGTCTCTAATCAGATGCTTCACTACATAATCTGCTATGTGCTGATTCCCAAGGATTCGAATCATGCACAAATTAATAATCTGGAAATGCAGCTTCTTTTCGCCATCAAGAACAAGATTCGTGTCAATTGGATTTTGACCATCATGTATCACCTTCAACAACAACTATCTCTTTCAACCCGTCTTCCTTATGCACGGCTGGTATCAAGAATTTTGGAATTGACTACTTTGGATCTTAACCGTGAACCAACCATCAAGATGAAATCAACCACCAATGAGATCAACGAGATTACAATTGTCAAGAATACTGGAATTTTTAAGGATAATGACGGTACTTACAAGTATTCAGAAGAAGGAGCCAATGCTAACCGGGTCTTTCCCATACCTGAAGGAGGCATCACAAACGAGTTCCTTTACCAAACTATAATGACTCAACATAGAGAAACCTCCCGGGCCATTGCTTCTCTCAGGAACCTTGTACTTTCCTCTCACCACACCAACCCTGACAGCCCTGTTGTATCTGATGAAGAAAATGAAGGTCAAGAGGAAGAAGAGGAGGAGGATATGGCGAATGAGGATTTTTAGAGAATATGCTGCTGCTGTTGTTTTTATTGCTTTGCTTTCTAGTCTTAAGTTTTTATGCTTTCATTTGAACTATGTTTTATTGTAACAAGTACAATTTCTATTTGCTGCATTTTATATGTACTACTGTTTGTGCTTTGTGTTTACTTGGCTTTGCATGTGCTTATTACTATATATGCTGCTATCTTGTGATTTCTTTGAAAGCTCTTCCTTTTTGCTGATGTCAAAGGGGGAGAAGAGCTTGGTTCTGTTAATGTCTCTCTGTGTGCAGATTTTTTTTCCTCTGTTAAGATAGGGGGAGTTGCTAGACATAGGGGGAGAACCAGATCAAGAACTAAGAGATATCGCACAACATTTTTGATTGCCATCATCAAAAAGGGGGAGAATGTAGAAGCATGCTTCAGTCTCAAGTTTTGATGATGTCAACACTACTCAAGGTCATCTCTTGATTGAAAAAAGACAAGCCGTTCAAAGTTCTCAAGATCAAGTCAAAATATCTTTCAAGTCAAGCTACATATGGAACTATGATTCTTCAAGACTTGGATGCATTACCGGTATATCAAATTCTACCCTTATAATTTGATATACAAGTGTTCAAAAACATCAAGCATTTTTGCATAATACATAAGCATGTTTTTGAAACCTTAGAATTGGTATAACATTATTTTTAAAGCATTTTTTCTGAAAATTAGCAGTGTTAACCGATTAACCATATAGGTTAACCGGTTAACCAATTTGAATTTTGAAATTTCTGGGCTAACGTACCAGTGTTAACCGATTAACCATATGGGTTAACCGATTAACACTGAACGTACAGTGAAAAATTGCTTTGTTTCAAGTTCAAAAATTATTTAAAAATTATACCATTTCATATTTTTGATGTCTACTCTATGTACCTTTTTGAAAGGGTATTTTACTCATATAAATTCTGAGTTTTTCAAGTTTGAAAAACACATATAACACACACCACAAAAACTTCCAATCTCCAAACACTTTCTACATTCATTTTCAAATTGTCTTAGAATCAAATTCACCATTTTCAAAAACTTTCATTAAGTGTTCATATGTGCATAAATTTCATATTCATCCTTGAACACTTGTATTGAAAAATTGTAAGAGTGAATTCTGATCATTTGGAGAAGATCAACTTTGATATCATTATTCTCAAATCAAAATCTTTACAAACTTGTGTATTTTGACTTGTGATCCAGGATTGTTGGACACAAGGGTGAGTGTTTACAAGAGGATTGTTCTTGTACACTTGTTAGCTTTATTGTTTGATAGTAGGCCTCACCGGTTGATGGTGTGATAGGTTGTACTTTATTAAAACAATAGTGAAAACTCTCTTTCATGTTGAAAGGGGAGTGGAGTACTCTCGGATTGTGAGGGGAACCACTATAAATCCTGGTGTCCATTGTTCTTTTATTTTTCTTCTTCTGCTTTCATAACCAAAAACACAAACCAGTGATATTTCAAAATACCATAAACCGGAAAAATTTCAAAAGTCCTAATTCACCCCCCCCTCTTAGGCATACTCTGTTCTTACATAATATCCAAATGACCAAAATGCCCTTGACTTGTCAAAGCCATAACTTGAGTTCTACAAATCCTATCAAGGACTTCTAGTACTCTCTAGAAATCTAAGAAGATGCTCTACAACATTCATGTTGACCAAGAGTTCATAGGAATCATCCTACTAGGGCAAAAGTTGGATGCAAGTTGGGTGACTTTCAAGGACCCAGATTCACATACCTCAGATGACCTGTAATTTGTCAAAGTCATAACTTGAGCTCTACAAATCCTATCAAGGACTTCTAGTACTCTCTAGAAAGCTAAGAAGATGCTCTACAACATTAATGTTGTAAGGAAGATGAGATGACAATCACATCTTGAGCTAAACTACCTTGAAGATAGGGATCAAACTAGGGGATTTTACACTATCAAGCCTTAGAAACCCTAGCTTAAAACTTCTCAAACTCCTCAATATTGATGAGTTGGTCTAGTAATCATCCTTATAGCATCCCAATGCATCATTCCATGATCACATGGCTCTTGGATTAGGTCTCAACCCTCTCCAAATCATCAGTTGACCTAGGGTTGACCTAGTCAAACCCTAATTCCACCACTCATGGCTGAATCTTCTGAATTCTTGTGCAATGACCTCTCTAGGCTTCATGATGGCTTTCAAGACACCTCATAAGCTTTCTCAAAGCTTCAAGTCCATTCTCATAGCCTCAGAATCATCTGAGGAGCTCCCACAACTCTCAAGTTATGAGACACACAACCTTGATTTCAGCCAATCTCTCTGAGGATCTCTTGAGTTCTCTGACAAAGGTATCAACCTTTGAACATTTGAATAACCTTCTTGGCTAGCTTCAAAGGCTCATATAACTCTTGCTGGGAAATCATTCCTCTTGATCTACTGCACTCATATCAATGAGAAGCAGATGATGAATGAGATGAACCACAAACTTGGTAAATAAATGTTGGTCAAATTTTGGGGTGCAACAGCTGCCCCTATTCAAACGGCTTGAACCTGACTGGGTGAGGAGCGAACGGCTCTTATCCAATCAAGGTGCGAGACGGTTGAATACCGATAAACCCGGAAATTTGCCAACTGCACCAGTACACGGTCCTCTGATGGGAACAAATCTTTGAAAACTGGAATAATAGCTGCACGACAACTAGCTGGAGAATTGGTCACACGGTAACTGGTAGTACATAGTCGATCGTGCCATCAGGCATCACGATTCCTCGGGACTCTTCAGGTCAACCATCAGGTTGATCATGCCATCAGGCATTCCAAGAAAACTGTCGGGCATCAGCCAGACTTCAACCATCATGTTGATCATGCCATCAGGCATTCAAAGAAACTGTCGGGCATCAGCCAGACTTCAACCATCAGGTTGATCATGCCATCAGGAATTCAAAGAAACTGTCGGGCATTAGCCGGACTTCAACCATCAGGTTGATCATGCCATCAGGCATTCCGCATTACTCCCGGGCATCAGCCGGACTTCAACCATCAGGTTGATCATGCCATCAGGCATTTAAAGACATCTGTCGGGCATCAGCCGGACTTCAACCATCAGGTTGATCATGCCATCAGGCATTCCGCATTACTGTCAGGCATCAGCCGGACTTCATCAGCAAGTCGGGAATAGAATTCTTGGTCAATCATGAGCCAACTGGGAACATCTAAACCTCTGCCATCAGGCACTCCGCATCAGCTGAGAGAACTGCTTCATTAACACGGTCAGACTTCAATTATGGAGTCTTCAAGGGAGGTTTCAACTTCGTCGTTAGAAACCTGCTGGGGATGACGCATCACCGCTGGGGATTCTGGAGAACTGTCAAGTAACTCCGCTCCGGGGGTCCAGAAATCATTCTGGATGAATCAACTCTGTTGAGGACTTCAAGAATCATCTTGGACAAATAACCCCGTCGGGGACCTTCAAGAATCATCTTGCACCGGTAACCATTCTAGAGATTTCAGGAATCATCCTGAGCGAACACTCTGTTGGGGATTTCAGGAATCATCCTGGGCAACCTTTACTGGGGACTCTAAGTATCAACTTGAGCAACCAACTCTGGTGACTGCACTGGGATCTTAAGAACCATCTTAAGCAAACGGCCCTGCTGGGGAATTCAAGAATCATCTTGAACCGAAGCCTTCGCTGGGGACCTCAAGAATCATCTTGAGCAAGCGACTTCGTTGGTGAGGATGTCAGGAATCATCCTGAGCAATCAATTCTGCGGCGGAACACCTGCAAAACAAGAACGGTAACAACCTAGATCATGTTTATTATGCATATGCTTTGGCAATGGCACAATGCTCCACACGGTGGAAATGCTATGCGTTTATGATAAATGCTATGCAATCATGCAAAATGATGCGATCCCGTCAGCAAAATAAATGCCGAGGGGGAATCCTCCTGTCAAGGAGAAAGAACTACTCAGATAGAGGAATCATCCTGCTGAGGAGAACATGGTCACGCCAATCTCAATTGGACTCCGCAGGGGACACAACTTCAGTTGACTGCTGCGGGGAAATGAAGCTCTACGAGAACTTGGACCTGCTGAGGGAAAGCGATGTCAATCGCGGGAATGACCTGCGTGGCCTTCATGGCTACTTCTCTGGAGATAACGACTCCGGTGGGGAAACAACTTCGGCTGTTCAACCCTCCACTGAGGAGAACCAATCATGGCTTGAGCAGCTTCCAAGGATTCGGCTCTCTTGGGGATCTGCAAACTCGGCTGAGGAAGGAGAAATCATTCTGCTTCGCTGGGGAGAGTACGACTCTGGTGGGGAATCTCAATTCCGCTGGGGAAGAAGGAATCATCCGACTTCGGGGGAGAGTACGACTCTGGTGGGGAATCTCAATTCCGCTGGGGAAGAAGGAATCATCCGACTTCGGGGGAGAGTACGACTCTGGTGGGGAATTTCAATTCCGCTGGAGACTTCAGTCTGGCCTATCAGTTGCTGCACACTTCAGTGGACGAATAGTTTCCTACGAAACCTGCACTTGTGACTCGGTGCTGGGGGATGAACATACGCTTCGGCGCCTGATTCAGCTGAGGAGATGGAGTTCCTTCAGGATGCATCTGATTGGGGAGAGAATCATCTCTGCCTGGGGAGACATATCAATGCTCACAATATCGCGTTCAGACTCTGCAGGGAGAGACTACTGAACTCTGCTGAAGAAAGAGGAATCATCCTTCTTCGGGATGCGCACGGCGCACCGTCTGGAATATGCTACACCTGTAACAACACAAACAAACAGACAAGATACCCTTCTCAAAGGGACCTATCAAGGTTATTATCCCGTGACAATATTCAAGTAATTCATTGTTTCAACAATCAGTGGCCTAAGCCAGTAAGTTTATGTATGCGCATTTCATCAAAAACCTCGGCGTTCTTTTTCGCAAACAAAACAGATAAATGCTAAACAGACAGACAGAATTGCTGAATAGTATGCTTTTATTGATAACGAACCCCTGAATGGGTAAAAATGTTTTACAACAGATGCAAGCTCTTGGGATGAGGAAGTCGCGCAAAAATAAAACATAAATATACATCAGTATATGCAAATGTCGGCAATGAGGCGTAGACGAACACCATGGGTTGATCCCTCTATGACCCACTCGACTTCGATACTTCTCCGACGCTTCAGCCTCGGAAGAGATTGATTCAGATAAACGGCCCTCAGGTCTTCCAAACCACTAAACAAAGAAAGTCCACACGCGGAACGCAGTCATTTGCTTTTTCAAATCCCTAACTTTTGCGTGAACCGCCCTTTGCGGGTTTTCAGTTCACCGGGATACCCTTTTTTGCCGAAGCCGCCCAGTGTAGGTTTTCGACTTCGCGGGTGTACATTTTTCAATTTATATCCCTAATTTTTGCCCGAACCTTTTATTCTGTTTTTGGTTCGCCGGGATGCCCCATTTTTGCCTGGACTCTCCTTTTTTGTCCAGCGGGTCGCTTTCAAGCAAAGTATTTTTTAACTGCGTCCGCGTTCACCGGGGATGCAAAATCTTCACCATCCATCGTGGATAACAACAAAGCTCCTCCCGAGAAGACCTTGCTGACGACGTACGGACCTTCGTAATTCGGAGTCCACTTGCCCCGGTGATCGGAGTGTGGAGGAAGAATCTTCTTCAGGACGAGATCACCCGTCTGAAAGCTTCTAGGACGTACCTTCTTATCATAAGCTTTCTTCATTCGGCTTTGGTACATACGACCAAACGCAATCGATGCTAACCTCTTCTCGTCCATCAGGCTGAGTTGGTTCAGTCGGTTCGTAATCCATTCTGCCTCGTCGAGTTTCACATCAACCAAAACTCGCAAAGAAGGGATCTCCACTTCTAACGATAGGACAGCTTCCATACCGTACACCAAGGAGAAAGGAGTTGCCCCGGTTGACGTACG
>CAWUDS030003249.1:0-76701 GCA_963859935.3 Lathyrus sativus
GAATAACAAGATGATGAAGGAGCTGTGCCATAGTTTCAAGATTGAACACCAGAACTCATCTCCTTATCGGCCGAAGATGAATGGCGCCGTTGAAGCGGCCAACAAGAACATAAAGAAGATTGTGCAGAAGATGGTTGTGACCTACAAAGACTGGCACGAGATGCTGCCATTTGCACTTGCACGGTTATCGTACGACGGTACGTACGTCAACCGGGGCAACTCCTTTCTCTTGGTGTACAGTATGGAAGCAGTCCTACCGTTAGAAGTGGAGATCCCTTCTTTGCGAGTTTTGGTTGATGTGAAACTCGACGAGGCAGAATGGATTACGAACCAACTGAACCACTCAGCCTGATGGACGAGAAGAGGTTAGCATCGATTGCATCTGGTCGTCTGTACCAAAGCCGAATGAAGAAAGCTTACGATAAGAAGGTGCGTCCTAGAAGCTTTCAGACGGGTGAACTCGTCCTGAAGAAGATTCTTCCTCCACACTCCGATCACTGGGGCAAGTGGACTCCGAATTACGTAGGTCTGTACGTCGTCAGCAAGGTCTTCTCGGGAGGAGCTTTGTTGTTATCCACGATGGATGGTGAAGATTTTGCATCCCCGGTGCACGCGGACGCAGTTAAAAATACTTTGCTTGAAAGCGACCGCTGGACAAAAAAAGAGAGTCCAGGCAAAAAAGGGGCATCCCGGCGAACCAAAAACAGAATAAAAAGGTTCGGGCAAAAATTAGGGATATAATTGAAAAAGGTACACCCGCAAAGTCGAAAACCTACACTGGGCGGCTTCGGCAAAAAAAGGGTATCCCGGTGAACTGAAACCCGCAAAGGGCGGTTCACGCAAAAGGTAGGGATTTGAAAAAGCAAATGACTGCGTTCCGTGTGTGGACTTTCTTTGTTTAGTGGTTTGGAAGACCTGAGGACCGTTCATCTGAATCAATCTCTTCCGGGGCTGAAGCGTCAGAGAAGTATCAAAGTCGAGTGGGTCATAGAGGGATCAACTCACGGTGTTCGTCTACGCCTCGTTGCCGACATTTGTATATACTGATGTATATTTATGTTTTATTTTTGCGCGGCTTCCTCATTCCAGGAGCTTGCATCTGTTGTAAAACATTTTTACCCATTCAGGGGTTCGTTATCAATAAAATGCATACTATTCAGCAATTCTGTTTTCCTGTTTAGCATTTATCTGTTTTGTTTGCGAAAAAGAACGCCGATGTTTTTGATAAAATGCGCATACATAAACTTGCTGGCCTAGGCCACTGATTGTTGAAACAATTAATTACTTGAATATTGTCACGAGATAATAACCTTGATAGGTCCCTTTGAGAAGGGTATCTTGTCTGTTTGTTTGTGTTGTTACAGGTGTAGCATATTCCAGACAGTGCGCCGTGCGCATCTCCAGCGAAGCAGGATGATTCCTCTTCCTCCAGCAGAGTTCAGTAGCCTCTCCCCGCAGAGTCTGAACGCGAGATCGTGAGCATTGATATGTCTCCCCAGGCAGAGATGATTCTCTCCCCAATCCGATGTATCCTGAAGGAACGTCACCTCCTCAGCTAAGTCAGGCGCTGAAGCGCGTGTTAATCCCCCAGCACCGGGTCACAAGTGCAGGTTTCGTAGGAAGCTATTCGTACGTCGAAGTATGCAGCAACTGTTGGTGTAAGACTGAAGTCTCCAGCGGAATTGAAATTCCCCACCAGAGTCGTACTCCCCCCCGAAGTCGGATGATTCCTTCTTCCCCAGCGGAATTGAAATTCCTCACCAGAGTCGTACTCTCCCCCAGCGAAGCAGAATGATTTCTCCTTCCTCAGCCGAGTTTGCAGATACCTCAAGAGAGCTGAATCCTTGGAAGTTGCTCAAACCATGATTGGTTTTCCCCAGTGGAGTGTTGATCAACTGAAGTTGTTTCCCCACAAAGTCGTTATCTCCAGAAAAGTAGCCGAGAAGGCCATGCAGCTTATTCCCGCGATTGACATCGCTTTCCCTCAGCAGGTCCTAGTTCTCGTAGAGCTTCGTTCCCATGCAGCAATTAACTGAAGTTGTTTCCCCCGCAGCAGTCAACTGAAGTTGTGTCCCTTGCGGAGTCCAATTGATATTGGCGTGACCATATTCTCCTCGGCATGATGATTCCTCTATCTGAGTAGTTCTTTCTCCTTGACAGGAGGATTCTCCCTTCGGCATCTATTTCGCTGATGGGATCGCATCATTGTGCATGATTGCATAGCATTTTTCATAAACGCATAGCATTTCCACCGTGTGGAGCATTGCGCCCTTGCCGAAGCATATGCATAATAAACATGATCTAGGTTGCTACCGTTCTTGTTTTGCAGGTGTTCCGTCGCAGAATTGATTGCTCAGGATGATTCCTGACATTCTCCCCAACGAAGTCGCTTGCTCAAGATGATTCTTGAGATCCCCAGCGAAGTCTTCGGTTCAAGATGATTCTTGAATTCCTCAGCAGGGTCGTTTGCTTAAGATGATTCTTAAGTACCCAGTGCAGTCTCCAGAGTTGGTTGCTCAAGCTGATGCTTGGCGTCCCCAGTAAAGGTTGCCCAGGATGATTCCTGAAATCCCCAACAGAGTGTTCGCTCAGGATGATTCCTGAAATCTCCAGAATGGTTATCGGTTCAAGATGATTCTTGAAGGTCCCCGACGGAGTTATTTGTCCAAGATGATTCTTGAACCCCTCAGCAGAGTTGATTTATTCAGAATGATTTCTGGACCCCCGGAGCGGAGTTACTTGATAGTTCTCTAGAATCCCCAACGGCGAAGCGTCATCCCCAGCAGGTTTCTAACGACGAAGTTGAAATCTCCCTTGAAGACTCCATGATTGAAGTCTGACCGTGTTAATGAAACAGTTCTCTCAGCTGATGCGGAGTGCCTGATGGCAGAGGTTTAGATATTCCCAGTGGCTCATGATTGACCAAGAATTCTATTCCCGACTTGCTGATGAAGTCCGACTGATGCCCGACAGTAATACGGAATGCCTGATGGCATGATCAACCTGATGGTTGAAGTCCGGCTGATGCCCGACAGATGTCTTTGAATGCCTGATGGCATGATCAACCTGATGGTTGAAGTCCGGCTGATGCCCGACAGATTTCCTTGGATGCCTGATGGCATGATCAACCGGATGGTTGAAGTCCGGCTGATGCCCGACGAGTTTCTTTGAATGCCTGATGGCATGATCAACCTGATGGTTGAAGTCCGGCTGATGCCCGACAGTGTTCTTTGAATGCCTGATGGCATGATCGACTAGGTATTACCGGTTACCGTGTGACCAATTCCCCAATGGAGTTTCTTCACCCGGAAGGCGAGGTCTGACGATGTTGAGAGTTGACGGCGAAGTCAGATTATGTTAAGCACTTGACGGCGATGTCGGGTGCTTCTCAGAGTTATAGTGGGCTGGCGGCGATGTCAGATTCTTTGTTACTCCAGCGGCGATGTTGGATGGCGGCAATGTCAGGTGATTTAGTTCTCCAGCGGCGATGTTGGGTGTTTGTTTCTGGCGGTGATGTCAGGTGATTTAGTTTTCCAGCGGCGATGTTGGGTGTTTTGGCTGTCCGACGGCGATGTCAGACGCTTTATTTTCATGAATGCCTAACGGCGAGGCCAGGTGTCTGATGACAATGTCAGAGGAATTTGATGTGGATAACTGACGACAAGGTTCAGATCAGTATGTCTCCAGCTAGTTGTCGTGCAGCTATTATTTCAGTGTTCGAAGATTTGTCCCCGCCAGAGTACAGTGTGCTGGTGCAGTTGGCAAATTTCCGGGTTTATCGGTATTCAACCGTCTCGCACCTTGATTGGCTGAGAGTCGTGCGCTCCTCACCCAGTCAGGTTCAAGCCGTTTGAATAGGGGCAACTGTTGCACCCCAAAATTTGACCAACATTTATTTACCCATCAAGAGTTGTATGAGACTATGAAGAAAGTCAAGAAGTTTGTTCAAGTGTTCAAAGGTTGATACCTTTGTAAGAGAACTCAAGATATCCTCAGAGGGATTGGTTGAAACCAAGGTTGTGTGTCTCATAACTTGAGAGTTGTGGGAGCTCCTCAGATGATTCTGAGACTATGAGGATGGACTTGAAGCTTTGAGAAAGCTTATGAGATGTCTTGAAAGCCATCATGAAGCCTAGAGAGGCCATTGTACAAGAATTCAGAAGATTCAGCCATGAGTGGTGGAATTAGGGTTTGACTGGGTCAACCCTAGGTCAACTGATGATTTGGAGAGGGTTGAGACCTAATCCAAGAGCCATGTGATCATGGAATGATGAATTGAGATGCTATAAGGATGATTCCTAGACCAACTCATCATGATTGAGGAGTTTGGGAAGTTTTAAGCTAGGGTTTCTAAGGATTGATAGTGTAAAATCCCCTAGTTTGATCCCTATCTTCAAGGCAGTTTAGCTCAAGATGTGATTGTCATCTCATCTTCCCCATAACATGAATGTTGTATAGCTTGTTCTTAGATTTAATTTGAGTACTATAAGTACTTGATAGGATTTGTAGAGCTCAAGTTATGACTTTGACAAATTACAGGTCATCTGAGGTATGTGAATCTGGGTCCTTGAAAGTCACCCAACTTACATCCAACTTTTGCCCTAGTAGGATGATTCCTATGGACTCTTGGTCAACATTAATGTTGTAGAGCATCTTCTTAGCTTTCTAGAGAGTACTATAAGTCCTTGATAGGATTTGTAGAACTCAACTTATGGCTTTGACAAGTCAAGGGCATTTTGGTCATTTGGAGGTTATAGGTCATTTCAAGCATAGGGCCATATCTCCTATTTCCAAGCTTCAAATGGAAAAATCTTCAACATAAAACTTGCTTAGAATGATGTTTTAAGGCTAGTAGGGAGGTCATGAGATGTTGAAAAGGCTTGTATCAAAAAGTGATAAAAATGACCTAAAATGGAGGCATAAGTTAAATAAGGTGAAATTGAAAATTGGAAATCACAAGTTATACATCCAAACCATGTCATATAATAGGTCATTTTGACTCCAAATGACATTCTAAGAACAATGGTTCAGCCACAATTTTGATTTGAGGCTTAGATCATAGGGCTGCCTTGGAAATGGCTTACTTGCATATTAAGGTACCAAAGCAAAACTCAAGAAAACTCAATAAACAAGTTGGTTATGCATTGTAACTCATCATAAATCTCATATGGGGAGAATTTCAAGTCAGAATCAAGGGTTACAAGGATCATGGCATGAGATAGCACATAAGGAGAATTGAAATCAAAATGTCATGACATGAGAAGTTCAAATACTCATTGGATGGTCCTAGATGGTTCTAGATGATTCTAAACCACTCTATATAACATGTATGACTTGCTCAGATGCAAGGTTGGTGAGAATTGGTGCAGAGAAGAGAGAGTGAGATCAAGAATCTTCCATTGCAAGTCAAATTTCATTTCTTCATTCTTCTTCATTTCCATTCATTCTTTCCATTCAAACACATTCCATACATCATGGTGAAGGTGTGCAGATCAAGTTGAGGGCAATTTCATTGATGAATCGTGCATGAGCTTTTGGATTTTCACCTCTGCAATTCAAGATCGGTTTCCAAGAATCAAGCAGTTTCAACCATTCTTTTTGCATACAGAAGCTAGAATACTACTCAGTGAAGGAATTGGGAAAGATTGAAGGCCTGAATTGAGGGATTTCTTCATCTGTTCACTCGACTTTACCAGGTTTATAACTTTCTCTCTACACTCTAATTTAAGTAGAATTAGATAGAATTAATAGGTTAGAATGGTTAAGGATAACTAGGAGATCATTTCTGGAAAGTTTGAAGAGAATTGGTGATGGTTTTGTTGTTGATAAGATTTCTGTTTGGACCAAGAACTCCTTGAATCTTGAGTAATAATCTTAGTTCTTTAGTGGAGGTTGATCAGTGATAGGAGGTGAACATTTTAGTGTAAGCAATTTCAAGAATCTTGAGTTTTGATTTTCAAGCATAATTTGAAGTTGCTATCGGGTTTCAAGTTTGAGTGAGATTCAATGGAATTTGAGACCATGGTTAGATTCAGGATTGAATTTAGAGTGGATTAGGGCTTTGGATCATGATTTTTGGTTGGGATTTGATGGATTTCGAATTGAGGTTTGAACTCTGCAACTATGGCGCCTTTCCCTCCATTGCCATGGCTGAAGGAAGAAGACGACCCTGCAACCATTGGATCATAAGCTGACTTTGACTGAGACCAAGATCTGAGGGCTGAGATCTATTTTCGCGCGTGAAGAAGAGAGTCTGAAGACACAATGAAACGTTGCGTTTCATTAAAAGGAACTCTGGGCTGGATTGCTTCCCACACCCCCTTCACGAGGCCCAATCAATTTTGAACTGAAAACCATAACTATTTGCACCGTTTCTTTTTCATTTTCTGTATGATTTATTTATTGATTTTCTAACTTAAATGCTGCTTGCGACGCCCAGGCGTCATGACCACGAGGGGGCGACATGGTACCATCGCACCTCCCCGCATCTCCTATAGGCCAACAAAATAGCAAGCCCTACCTTTGTGTGCGCAGGCAGAAGGCTCTGCTCGACAGAGAGTACCTCAACCGAGACTCCCCGTCGATGTACCAGAAGCGGCAGGACACCCAGCTCGCGATGGGACGTCCACGCCACGGGGATAAACTACCCCCCGAACAGACTGCGAAATCAAACCGGTTGACCTGCCAGTTCCCCACACTACCGGAAACAAATATCGTCGAGCTACCAACCCCGAACAGGCCCAAAGGCATGACAAACATGCATTTCAGACATACAAACATACAGTTCGAGCATACAAATTGCAGAAGTAAAACGAGCATAACACCATGCAAAAACAAAACAAAGCGCACACTTAAACAAAATTCAAAAATTCTCATATAAAAACGGGCACCAGCCCAGTAGTCAGGGTTACAACAGCAAAAAGGGCACGCAGGCCCGACAAAGAAAACACTTAGTAAAAACACAAAATATTCGACACGCAGGCCCAGAATCCACGGGCACACAGGCCCGGAACTAATCTATGTGTCTTCTTCCTCCTCCACTTCAGGCTCGTCAGGGCGAGCGTCGTGGCCAGCATCCTCAAGACCGGGGTCGACCACCCGTCCGTCGACAGAAAATGTTATCTCATACCCCATCATTTATTCCCCTACCCCTATTATATAATCTATCTTTAAAAACTACTTTATTAATATTCTCAGCAAACATGGCAAGTATTATCCATATCTATTATATAATCTTATAATATTTCCATCAAAGATTTTCCGCTAAATTTTTTTTCTTTAATTAATTAATTAAATATAAATATATTTATTATTAACTCTATCATTTAAAACTTCCGACTAAGTCACATTCTTATATTTTAAATAATTATTAATTAACAAATGCAATAAAACACGTCCTGAATTTTTTTAAAAATGCAGTCACCTACCAATAATATATTTACCATAGTAACTACTGAGCATAACTTTTCTCTTCATTCTATTAATTAATATTTTATTATTAATAATTAAATATTATTATTATTAATTAAATAATAATTAAATTAAAATATTTAACATGTTTATTTCTCAAATTTCTCTCCACTCAACCCTCTTTATTTATATCATACAAACAATTAACATCTCTCCATTCATAACATCTCTCTAACCCCACAATAATAGGACATATAGTAATATTAAATTAAAAAAAGTAAATAAATGAGACATATAATGCAAATCTTAAAATTACTTAATACAAAAATAAATTAATAAATATAATTCATAAAACAGTTAAAGTTCTTTATAACCCCCACTAATTTCATAACTTTATTCTATTTTTTCCACAAAATTATCTTCTCACTAATCAAATTTATATCTCATTAGTTAATTAATTAAAGAAAAGAAATTTTAGCGGTAAATATTTGATAGAGACATTATAAAATTATATAATAGACATAGATAATACTTGCCATGTTTACTGAAAATATTAATAAATAGTAACTTTTAAAGATAGATTTATTTATTAAATTTCGGATCAAATAATTATAGTAGACAAATTTTACACTTATTTATATGAGGATATTTTAGTAAAAATATATATAATGTAGGGGTAGGGGAATAAATGATGGGGTATAGGGTAAAATTTTCCCGTCGACAATCTCGTGGGAAGGCCCAATTCCATCCTCGACCAGGGCGACGTCAGGGTTAACCACCTTGAGCTGTGCGACAGCACCGTTAAAACCAACCGCGACTGCCTCCAAGCAGTCACTCTCCAACACCCGGATCCTAGCGAGCAAGTCTGCTCGAGTGACCATCTGTCTGTCCTCTTCGGTCTCGTCCTCGGCAGGACGAAGGGCACTCTCCAACTTCCCCACGCGAGCCTTCAGTGCTCGTGTAACACCCCCTTCTATACCCCAAATAAATGCATATAAAACAATTAAGCACATACAAGTTATCAGAGTAAAAAGGTTTTATAATCAGGTATAAAAGAAGAATGCCACAATTTCACCAATAAACACTTTCACAATTTGCTCCATAAAATATGTAACATTTTCAATTTAAGCGGAAGATAAAATCATTTAATCAGTTCCAAATATTAATTCACGTACACATAAGCTATCCAATTTAATATGTATCACATCAGTTAGATTACAAAACCACATCAGCTGATACACCGCAATGTATCACAAAAGAATGACTATACTAGTCTAACTACCCGGTGTTACATATCAGAGCAGTAGACTCAAAAGAATGAAGACCATTCTTCACAAAAGGACTCCAGCATCCTAATCTGCAATGCCTCATAGAGCATTATAAAACGGCAGAAGGGTGAGAAATATAACCATAATAATCAAAGCATAAGATTATATATATATAGGTAATCATATAACACATATTCACATTTCTCACCACACTTCATTCTCTTAGTCATATATATTACCACAATCTCATCATTCACACATAAGCATCACTTCATGCATATGTCATATATCAATGTGACTCAGCAACTCAATGCAACTCATGCAATGCGGTACCGACTCTCGTTATCTTTTTTCGGTTTTTACATTAAACCGGGTCCACACTTCTAGACCGATAACCCGTTATCTTTTTTCGGTTTTTACATTAAACCGGGTCCACACTTCTAGACCGATAACCACAAAGGCCCGTCCTCTAAGCCTTCAAACCCACACTTCTAGGTTTGGGACAAGCCACTAGTTTCCACGAAACTAACAGACATTGCCTCTTGACTAAATGATGCATGTACAATCAACCACAACAAATGCACTTAAGACCGACATCTTAATCTCATGCATTTACATAATTCATCACTTCAAGAATTACACAATGATTGTACATACAACATATATCAAACATTTATCAATGTATTCATTTCACACATTATCACATTCAACAACAATGCACACATATCACATATGTTCCCATGCATTCACACCACAATCGCATACATATATGCACTCGCAATTCATTAGACGATACACATACATTTCTCATTGTATTCCCATGTGTCTCTAATTATCACAACAATCAAGGTATTCTCATTACAATACCAATCATACAATTATAAGTTATGCACACATATTCAAAATGTTCTCATGCATACTCATTACATAATTGTACACAACAATCAAACATCCACAACTCTAGGATTCACGCCCGAAGGCTACCCACAGCACATGTTATCGTAATAGTTCACATACTCATTCATAACATAGAAGTATAAACATACGCGAATCAACCAAACAATCACCATTCGGATAACACAGCAAAGAAAATATACTGCCACATTCGCCTTCATTCGCCTGGCGAACCCTCGCAGCGAACCTTTGCCTGGCCTTCGCCTGGCGAACTCTCTCAGCGAACACTCGCTAGGCTTCGCCTGGCGAGACTTCCCAGCGAGCCCAAGTCAGTAGCTACTGACTTCATTCGCCACCATTCGCCAGCACCTTCGCTGGGCGAACCTTCGCCATCCCACTTCGCCTGGCGAGCCCACCAGCGAAGTCTACTGGGACTTAAATATAATTATTCGCCAACATTCGCTAGGCTTCGCCTGGCGAAGCTTCGCCTTCGCTCGCCTGGCGAGAGCCAGCGAACCTGCGCAGAACAGAACCCTATTCTGTCTTCTCCTTCATCAATCTATCATCAACCTTCTCTTACACATCCAAATCAGTATAAACAGCATCAATACATGTTACCCGACTATTCTACGGCATTATTACTCATTTTCAACCGATTAAATCCTCAATCTACCGATTATCCAACATTTTGCCCTAAATGGAAAGTGATGGAAACTCTACCAAAACCCTAACCCAACATACATAACATCATACAATGATCAAATAGAAACATTTCTCACCCTTACCTCGATTAATCGGAGCTTTGATGTTGGTTCTTGATGATTTCCACTTTTCCTCTTCTCCTCTTCTCTTTCTCTCCTTTCTTCTTCTTTCCTCTTTCTTTCCAAATGTTTTTCCCCTCCTTCTTTTCTTTTCTTTCTCTCTTATATAATTCCTTTATTTTCCTTCCTTCCACTTTCCTTCTCAATTCTCTATTAATCCCAATTAATAAAAAAAATTAATTTCCAACATTGATAAAATCCCACTAAATAAATTAATTACTACAATTAATTATTTAATGAAATTTGGGCTGTTACAACTCTCCCCCACTTTAGGAATTTTCGTCCTCGAAAATGTTACCTGATTCAAACAGTTCTGGATAAGACTCTTTCATCCGACTCTCAAGCTCCCAAGTAACATTTCCACCAGCCGGTCCTCCCCAAGCGACCTTCACTAAAGCAATCTCTTTACCTCGAAGCTGCTTCAATTTCCGATCCTCTATCCGCATAGGTGATGCCTCAACAGTCAGGTTAACTCTTACTTGCACATCATCTATCTGGACTACATGAGACGGATCCGCAATGTATTTCCTCAACTGAGATACATGGAATACGTCATGAAGATTAGCAAGCGACGGTGGTAAAGCCACACGATAGGCCACTTCTCCTATCCTTTGCAAAATTTGATAAGGACCAATGAAACGTGGCGACAACTTGCGCGACTTCAGTGCCCTACCAACACCTGTCATCGGAGTGACTCGAAGAAATACATGATCTCCCTCTTGAAATTCAAGTGCCTTCCTCCTCTTGTCATAATAACTCTTCTGACGACTCTGAGCAACTCTCATCTTCTCTTGAATCATCTTGATCTTATCAGTAGTCTGTTGAACTAACTCGGGTCCAACAACCGAACTCTCTCCGGACTCGAACCAACATAATGGTGTCCTACACCTCCTACCATACAACGCCTCAAATGGTGCCATACCAATACTCGAATGGAAACTGTTGTTGTAGGTAAACTCAATCAAAGGCAAGTAGCTATCCCAAGCTCCTCCTTTTTCCAATACACAAGCTCTCAAAAGATCTTCAAGCGACTGAATCGTCCTCTCCGTCTGACCATCAGTCTGAGGATGATACGCTGAACTCAAACGCAACTTAGTACCCAAAGCACTCTGCAGGCTCTCCCAAAACCTCGAAGTAAACCGCGGATCTCTATCCGAAACAATACTTAACGGAATACCATGCAGACACACAATCCTCTCAATATACAGCTTAGCCAACTTCTCCAAAGGGTAATCCGTACGCATAGGAATAAAGTGAGCAGATTTAGTCAACCTGTCCACGATAACCCAAATAGCCTCAAAATTACTCGGCGTCCTCGGCAAACCTGATACAAAATCCATGGAGATACTATCCCATTTCCACTCAGGAATAAACAACGGCTTCATCAAACCCGATGGCTTCTGATGCTCAATCTTCGACTTCTGGCAAGTCAAACAAGAATACACAAATTCCGCAATATCCTTCTTCATACTAGGCCACCAAAATACTTTCCTCAAATCCTGATACATCTTAGTAGCACCCGGATGAATACTCAATCCGCTACGATGTCCTTCCTCAAGGATACTCTTTTTCAGCTCAACAACATTTGGAACACAAACTCGATCCCGACATCTCATAATCCCATTCTCATCAATCCGAAAATCACCACCTTGGCCTTGGTTGATTAAAGTCAACCGATCAACTAAGCTCAAATCCGATTTTTGTCCTTCTCGAATTTCGTCCAAAATTCCACTTGTAAGCTTTAACATACCCAACTTAAATCCAAAAGAAGTCTTCTCACATACCAAACTCAAATCCCGAAATTGCTCGACCAATTCTAACTCTTTCACCATCAATGCTGACATATGCAATGATTTCCGACTCAATGCATCCGCTACTACATTCGCTTTACCCGGATGGTAGTTCAAGCCAAAATCATAATCCTTCAAAAGTTCAAGCCATCTTCTTTGTCTTGCATTCAATTCCTTTTGATCAAAAAGATATCTCAAACTCTTGTGATCACTAAACACTTCAAATCTTGCGCCAAATAAATAATGCCTCCAAAGCTTCAACACGAACACAACGGCGGCCAACTCTAAGTCATGCGTCGGATAATTCTTCTCATGCACTTTGAGTTGCCTCGAAGCATAAGCCACAACTTGGTTATTCTGCATCAACACACCTCCTAAACCCATCAAAGAAGCATCACAATACACAACGAATGGTTCTTCTGAATTTGGCAGAATCAAAACAGGAGCTGTCGTCAACCTTCGCTTAAGTTCTTGAAAACTCGCTTCACACTTGGCGTCCCAAACAAAGGCTTGACCTTTCCTAGTCAACTGCGTCAACGGCAACGATAACTTAGCGAATCCTTCAATAAACTTCCGATAATAACCGGCTAAACCAAGAAAACTTCTGATCTCAAAAACTGACTTCGGAGTCTCCCATTGCGACACCGCTTCAACTTTCGACGGATCAACCGCAACACCATTACTCGAGATCACATGACCAAGGAAACTAACTTCCTTCAACCAAAATTCACATTTAGAAAGCTTCGCGAACAACTGCTTCTCTCTCAGCACAGATAACACAATCCTCAGATGCTCGGCATGCTCCCCCTCGTTCTTCGAATAAACCAAGATGTCGTCGATAAACACCACCACAAACTTATCCAAATAAGGATGGAAAATCCTATTCATGTACTCCATAAATACACCTGGTGCATTAGTCACACCAAATGGCATCACAGAATACTCATAGTGTCCATACCTCGTCCGAAAGGCCGTCTTCTGAATATCCTCAGCTTTCACACGGATCTGATGATACCCAGATCTCAAATCAATCTTGCTGAACACGCTTGCACCAACCAACTGATCCATCAGATCATCAATCCTTGGAAGTGGATACTTATTCTTAATAGTCACCTTGTTCAACTGTCTGTAATCCACACAGAGCCTCATAGAACCCTCTTTCTTCTTAACCAACAAGACCGGTGCACCCCACGGTGACACGCTCGGACGAATAAACCTCTTTTCAAGCAAATCCTCAAGTTGAATCTTCAACTCTTTTAACTCCGAGGCCGACATACGATATGGAGCCATCGATATCGGACTAGTTCCAGGAATCAAATCTACCGAAAACTCCACTTCTCGCTCCGGCGGTAAATCCTTTATCTCTTCAGGGAATACTTCCGGGAAATCTCTAACAATGGGCAAAGCCTCAATCTCTTCACTCTCACTAGTCCTCAAAGTTGACATAAACATAAATACCTTAGCCCCATCTTGCACCGATTCTTTCACTTGTTTCCTCGTCATAAACAATTCCCTTTCAACATCCGAATCGGGAAAAATAACCGTTTTGTCAAAACAGTTAATATACACACGATTGAATTTTAACCAATTCATTCCAAGAATGACATCAAGTTGATCCAAATGAAGACACACTAAATCAATCCCAAAATCTCTACCGAAAATACTCAACGGGCAATTCAAGCAAATATACGGTGTAGTTACTGAACCCATAGCAGGAGTATCAATAACCATACCGCCACCAATCACAGACAACTCAAGATTCAACCCTCTAACACAATCCAAAGAAATAAAAGAATGCGTAGCTCCGGTATCAATTATAGCGATCAAAGGTGTACCATGAATGAAGCACGTACCTCGGATCAATCGATCGTCGCTAGCAGTCTCAGATCCAGAAAGAGCGAACACTTTCCCGCTCCCTTGATTCTTCTTCGGCTTATCGCACTTGGTACTGATGTGCCCTCGCTCACCACAGTTATAGCAAGTAACACCCGTACCGCTTCTGCACTCAAGCGCCTTGTGGCCTGGCTTGCCACACTTAAAACACCTCGGTTCAACACTTTTGCACTCCGGGGCACGATGCCCCGCTTCACCACAAGTGTAACACCTAACCGGGGTAGAAACTCTCCCACTTGGCTTCTTGCCAAAACCAACCTTTTGTTTCCCCTTATCAGCAGGAGTTACGTAAGGTTTTCCTCTGAATTGTCCCTTTCCTTTCTTGTCACTTAGACTTTTGTAGTGGCTGGACCTAGCCCTACTGTCTTCGTCATAAATTCTGCTCTTGTTAACCAACTCAGAAAACCGCCTGATTTCCTGGTATCCAATAGCTTGTCTAATCTCAGGTCTCAAACCATTTACAAACTTGAGGCACTTAGACCTCTCAGCATTACCAGTATTATAGTGAGGACAAAATTTGATCAACTCCTCAAATTTCGCCGCATACTCAGCAACCGTCGAATTACCTTGCTTCAACTCAAGAAATTCGATCTCTTTCTTCCCCCGCACATCCTCTGGAAAGTACTTCTCCAGAAAAGTTTCTCTAAACAAATCCCACGTAATTACAATATCATCTTCCTCAAATCTTTGGCGAGTATTACCCCACCAATCTTCAGCTTCTTCTTCGAGCATATGAGTCCCAAACTGCACCTTCTGTGCATCCGAGCAATTCATAACTCGAAAAATCTTTTCCACAGCTTTCAACCAAATTTGTGCCTTGTCCGGTTCATGAGTTCCCTTGAAGACCGGAGGGTTATTCTTTTGGAATTTCCCCAAAGCACGGAATCCATCATCAGCATGATTCCTCACATTCACATTGGCCGGAGGATTCTGTCCAATTGCCCCCGCCAATCTCGTCAATGCCTCCGCAATCGCTTCGTCGTTCCTCCCTGCAACCATCTTACTAATTCCAACAACAGAACCACGTAAGAACAACCAATATTGATAATGCATCACACGCATATCAATAACACATAGGGAAAAACACTCTAACAACTTGGCCGGACGGACCAACCAGGCTCTGATACCACTATTGTAACACCCCCTTCTATACCCCAAATAAATGCATATAAAACAATTAAGCACATACAAGTTATCAGAGTAAAAAGGTTTTATAATCAGGTATAAAAGAAGAATGCCACAATTTCACCAATAAACACTTTCACAATTTGCTCCATAAAATATGTAACATTTTCAATTTAAGCGGAAGATAAAATCATTTAATCAGTTCCAAATATTAATTCACGTACACATAAGCTATCCAATTTAATATGTATCACATCAGTTAGATTACAAAACCACATCAGCTGATACACCGCAATGTATCACAAAAGAATGACTATACTAGTCTAACTACCCGGTGTTACATATCAGAGCAGTAGACTCAAAAGAATGAAGACCATTCTTCACAAAAGGACTCCAGCATCCTAATCTGCAATGCCTCATAGAGCATTATAAAACAGCAGAAGGGTGAGAAATATAACCATAATAATCAAAGCATAAGATTATATATATATAGGTAATCATATAACACATATTCACATTTCTCACCACACTTCATTCTCTTAGTCATATATATTACCACAATCTCATCATTCACACATAAGCATCACTTCATGCATATGTCATATATCAATGTGACTCAGCAACTCAATGCAACTCATGCAATGCGGTACCGACTCTCGTTATCTTTTTTCGGTTTTTACATTAAACCGGGTCCACACTTCTAGACCGATAACCCGTTATCTTTTTTCGGTTTTTACATTAAACCGGGTCCACACTTCTAGACCGATAACCACAAAGGCCCGTCCTCTAAGCCTTCAAACCCACACTTCTAGGTTTGGGACAAGCCACTAGTTTCCACGAAACTAACAGACATTGCCTCTTGACTAAATGATGCATGTACAATCAACCACAACAAATGCACTTAAGACCGACATCTTAATCTCATGCATTTACATAATTCATCACTTCAAGAATTACACAATGATTGTACATACAACATATATCAAACATTTATCAATGTATTCATTTCACACATTATCACATTCAACAACAATGCACACATATCACATATGTTCCCATGCATTCACACCACAATCGCATACATATATGCACTCGCAATTCATTAGACGATACACATACATTTCTCATTGTATTCCCATGTGTCTCTAATTATCACAACAATCAAGGTATTCTCATTACAATACCAATCATACAATTATAAGTTATGCACACATATTCAAAATGTTCTCATGCATACTCATTACATAATTGTACACAACAATCAAACATCCACAACTCTAGGATTCACGCCCGAAGGCTACCCACAGCACATGTTATCGTAATAGTTCACATACTCATTCATAACATAGAAGTATAAACATACGCGAATCAACCAAACAATCACCATTCGGATAACACAGCAAAGAAAATATACTGCCACATTCGCCTTCATTCGCCTGGCGAACCCTCGCAGCGAACCTTCGCCTGGCCTTCGCCTGGCGAACTCTCTCAGCGAACACTCGCTAGGCTTCGCCTGGCGAGACTTCCCAGCGAGCCCAAGTCAGTAGCTACTGACTTCATTCGCCACCATTCGCCAGCACCTTCGCTGGGCGAACCTTCGCCATCCCACTTCGCCTGGCGAGCCCACCAGCGAAGTCTACTGGGACTTAAATATAATTATTCGCCAACATTCGCTAGGCTTCGCCTGGCAAAGCTTCGCCTTCGCTCGCCTGGCGAGAGCCAGCGAACCTGCGCAGAACAGAACCCTATTCTGTCTTCTCCTTCATCAATCTATCATCAACCTTCTCTTACACATCCAAATCAGTATAAACAGCATCAATACATGTTACCCGACTATTCTACGGCATTATTACTCATTTTCAACCGATTAAATCCTCAATCTACCGATTATCCAACATTTTGCCCTAAATGGAAAGTGATGGAAACTCTACCAAAACCCTAACCCAACATACATAACATCATACAATGATCAAATAGAAACATTTCTCACCCTTACCTCGATTAATCGGAGCTTTGATGTTGGTTCTTGATGATTTCCACTTTTCCTCTTCTCCTCTTCTCTTTCTCTCCTTTCTTCTTCTTTCCTCTTTCTTTCCAAATGTTTTTCCCCTCCTTCTTTTCTTTTCTTTCTCTCTTATATAATTCCTTTATTTTCCTTCCTTCCACTTTCCTTCTCAATTCTCTATTAATCCCAATTAATAAAAAAAATTAATTTCCAACATTGATAAAATCCCACTAAATAAATTAATTACTACAATTAATTATTTAATGAAATTTGGGCTGTTACAGCTCGCACCTCCACTTCAGTGGTCCCCAACTTCTTTTCAGAACTGTCTCCCCTCTTGCGTTGGTCGACAACCTCCCCCTTACTCTTCTCCAGCTCCTCGGTAAGTTTATTTAAGCGCAACTGTGCGAAGGTGAGGTCCCCTTGCAGCTTGGACAGCTCGGCAGCAGAGCAGCTCTCGTCACTCAGGACCATAACAGTGGTGAAAGTCCGCATCAAAGCGGCCAAGTCCTCCCTCAAAACCTGTCGACGAGAAGCCCGGTCTGTATCGAGTACCGTCTTCACTTCCCCAGCCGGAATGTTAGGCGACATTGCCCCGTGGAAGTAACCGGGATGTTGATGGCAGGGTGGGATTGTGAAACCCTCCTCAGCGGAGCCGACCGTCAACCGACCATGCTCTCCGTCTGCTGAACCCTAAGCCGCTTCGGGGTCCCCTGAGACGTGGGGGACTCGCTACCCTGAGGAGACGAAGAAGAACCCTTGCCGCTCTGGTCACCAGCAGCTACCTGACTTAACCGTGTCTTCGCAGCAGCAACGGGCCTCGACGCATGCAACTTCTTCACCCTCTCCTCGACAAAAGACATGCTCCCTGCAAAACGAAATAAATAAGTCAGTAACAGACCAAAAATGAGAAGTAAAGGGAAGAGCGAGGCGGCCACCACCTAAATAGCTAAGGGCCTCCTCCACCAAGGAACACTCGAACAGGGCCTTCGTATTGATCAGCCTCGCCTTCTGCCGGATATTCCCCTGCCTGTCGAGGATGTACCGGCCATCGAGTGTCACTAGATTTGACGGGGGAAGGCTGCGCACGAACGCAACTATCTTCAAATAGCTGGCCATGTCCGCGCGCACGATGTACATTCACTACCCGTTCCCCTTCCTGGTACAATGAGTCGACCCCTGCGAGAGTGATCGGACTGACGACGAAGAAGCGCCCCTTGAAATCCCAAACAGAGTTCATGTATGTCTTAAAAAGCTTGTTCAGTTGTTTGAACGAAACCCATCCATGTCGGTCGTTCACCGTCTGCCGCTGCAGATGGAAGAGACGGAAGAACAACGACAATGTGGTCCCGACCTCCAGAAAACGGCAGACGATCTCGAACGCCTGAACAAAGGCTACGGCGTTCGGATGCAACTGCGAGGGGGCCAACCGCAGCCAGTCGAAGAGTCCTAATGAAAGTCTGAAAACGGCAATCTGAGCATGGCCTCCCGAAAGTAAAACTCATACATAGGGAACCGCATCCTCCCATACTTCGAGCATATGCGGTGGTGTTCTCGAGGTCGGTAGACCTGCCAGTTCTAGGGATCATCTACGCCCTTATCCTCGACGGTGGCATAAGCTCCAACCGGGTCACAAGCGAAATACGAGGACGTGGATAGAGGCTCGTCGGCCACCCACTCCTCGATAGGACGGACCCGTTCGTCGGCAAGAGAAACACCCGGCTCTTCATCCGCGACCATAGTCCCCGGGATCCACGAAGACATGAACACCTGAAAAGTAGAAGGTAACGGTGAATTCGATGACAAAGATCAAATTCACCCTTCCACCGCAAATCAAGTGAAAGGGCGACGAGGACAGCCCCCGCGAGCAACGGTCGAAAAGCACCCGGGCATCCACCTCGGGGGCTCACTCCAAATCCTCTCTTCTCTCGGGGACACCTATCCGCCTAAGCTACGCACTCCTCCCGGGACGTTCAATCAGCCTATCGTCTCTCCCCGGGGCATTCATCAGAATAAGCGTCTGTCCCCGGGAGCTTCAATCGTTCCTTCGCGCGTCCTCGGCGCCTTCATCTAAAAACCCTAGAAAACACCACATACAACGGCAGTGACGCACCTCTCTCCTCGGGGAATTCAACACGTCCCGACCCCAGTTCCGAAACATACAAGAAAAACAAGAGAATGGAGAAGAAAATTTTACTAGATTGCGGTTAATGATGGAATACACGGCGGCAGTCACGACGGAGATGTCCAACGGAAACGGAGCAGCAGATCCTCGTGGTTGAAAGCAAGTAAGGCGAAAGTGAAAAATGGACAGGGACTCACCTACTTATACCCTAGCACGGGACTCGAAGCGTCACTAGGCACTCGAGTACCCCAGGGTAGCCGCCCTCATGGTCATCCAACGCATGACACGTGGCAAAGGATGACAGTCACGTCCCTTCACATCTCCCCGCCAACACGTGTCCTCAACCCCCGGACACCCGATGACGAGGAAGGACTCACGCGCGCGCGTCCTGCAGAGTACGAGCTGGTGGATTCTCTCCTCCCTGGCACAACGTCATCAAGTCCCCGCTCTCTCCCTCTGAGTTACGACTTGGGGGGGCTTTTGTTCTGGCCTGGGCCCTGGCTTGACCGAGCAGGCCCAGCCCAATGATACTCTGTTAGGCCCAATCCAACTTGGGCTACATCCATCGAGCACATGGTCCCCGCCGGGCAAACAATGACCCCTCCGCGGGCAGAACCTCCTCCCTTGTCGAGCAGAACAACGTGTCCTTCACACGTTCTCCACGTGTTCCCCTCCGCGGGGACACGTCACCAACCAAACTGCCCACCTCCGAATGAGCAGGTCAAACCCTCTTTCCGAAGATCACGGGACAGTTGAACTAGGACGAAGACCACGTTTCGGTCTTCACTACGCCACGTAAGCCCTAGCAGTCACTTGGGTTGGGTCTGATCATCAAGCCCAACTCAAATGACTGTTGGCCCTGCGATGGGGTCTCTCTATAAATACCCTCTTTCACAAGAGGGTCAGGTATTCTTTTCTTATCATTTTTTTGTATTTGTTGTCACTCTGTCCAAACTCTTACTTTAGCATCGGAGTGTCTTGCAGGTGCACTTCCCATCTCCTTTTCAACATCGGTGAACAGACAGCAGATCAACGGCGTGTGACAAGTCCTTGGTCTCCTTCTGATTAGGTCAGACCAAAATGGAATTACTAAAAAAAAATAAAAAATACTTTTTTATATTTATCAAAATAAATAAAAATATAAGAATAATGAAACATGTAAAAAAAATACTGAAAATATTATTTAGGGATTTATATGGAATTTTGACATAATTGGGGATTGTTTAATTTAGTTTTGTAAAATTATTTTTTAATTTTTTAAATTTAAATATAATAATGGACTTTGTACTTTTTTTGTAACGAAAAAAAGTTAAAAATGATAAACTTGTTTGATCCTTTTTAATTGTCATTTCTTAAATTTTTAAACATATAAGAAAACTAATAATTATGGTTACTTTAACTATAGTATTTTTTTTTCTCCCTCCATGATAAAGTGATAGGGATAATTTTATCAAAATTATAATCATTACCCTTTTAAACTTTTTAAAGGGCAATTAAAAGAAACATAAATTTTACATAAAAATGACACTTAAAAAAGAATGAAGAGAGTAATTTAGTTTTACACATATATTTTTTAAAACAAACCTCTATTTATGCATTTTAAAAAATAAAAATAGTTGAGGTTTTAGTTTTTAATTTTGAAAATTGGAAAGAGAAAATTCCAAATAAAAAATAGTACAATTTTCATTAGTGAACATTGTGCAGCTTTTAACTGTAAATTATTTTATATTTAAATCATATATCTTTATGAAAACAAATATGTCAAAAATTATGATTAGAACCTTGTAAAAAAAATTATCTACAAAAAAAGTTTAAACATATGATTTTTCTAATGTTTTTTTTAAACATTTTTAATGATTCATTTAAAATTATGTTTAGAACATTATAAAAAAGCTATCATCAAAGAGTTTAAAATTAAATTTTTAGATTTAAATTTTTGTTACTACTATCTGCAATTTTTTTGTTTAAAATTTTATATTTAATTTTTTTCAATGACAACGAAAATAAAATTTTTTGAGAGGAAATATTAAATCCCAGAATAAGTTTTAAAAAAATATAACCCGTGGAAAATTAATAATTTTTTTTATATGCCTTATCCGGTTCTGAATTATGGTTTAACCAAGGTTTCTTCAAAAAAAAAAGCCACATTCTTCCCATTCAACCTATGGTTCTTTCTAAAGACAATGAACTCATTCAAGAATGTGTATATTTGATAAACCAAACCTCTCTGATGTGGATAAATGCTACTCAGAAAATGCAGAGCATTATTGGCACATCTAGAACTAGTCCCCCTTAACATAAAAGTGGTAAAGAATCTCAATTATGAACAACCGAAAAACAAGAATGGGAAAAAAGATAATGGTGCAATATAAAACAGACCAATGAGCACAACATCAGAGACATGGGATACTGGATTTCTAAGGTTCTTCCAATAGAAGGGCAAGGAAAGTAAGGTTATTGCAGCACACTACAACAACATTAATCTGAAAATGCATTTCTAGCTTTTGAAACAACCCAGAGATGATTATACAGACAGAGAACCCAAAATAGATACAAAATTAGCATGTCATATTATTGCATTTCTAGCCCTACCCCAGAAAACAGGCAAAACAAGCGTCAGACTAATCTGATAGTTAAAACGCAGAAGCATTTTAATACTGCCTGAAAGTAAGATTCAATCGGCCAGGTTTCCGGAGATTAGTTTCGTTAATCAAGCTGCTAGGGGCAGTGTCTGGCTTAATAGCACTAACACCGTGAAAGATATTTCTAGCTTCGCCACCAAAGATCAAAACATCCCCAGATTCCAAAACAACTTTCGATGCCTCTTCAACATCCCCTACATCACCATACAAAAACTCTGCTGAGTCTCCAATAGAGAATGACACCACAGGCAACATTGCGTCAAGACTCTCTTTACTCTCATCCTTGTCCTGCAAACAACTTCAATCAATCAGTCAGCCAACACGAAAAAATAAAAATTTGAAGTGTAAAAGCATTGTTGTAATTCGCATATCACAGAAAATAGCCGTTTGTACAAACTCTGTTAGCTACCATGCATTTTGTTCAAATTCTGATACACTGTAGCTTCTATTTGTTCAAACTCTGATACGCCATAGTACTACATGTTCACTATAGCTGCTATTTGTTCAAATTCTGATATGATATAATACTATAGGGTTACTATATCTGCTATTAACAAAACTAGGAATGTATATACTTGCCTGATGAAGACCAAGTCGGCCGTTTTTGGCGTAATAATTGATAATACAAATGTTAGGAGAGATAGAGGGAAACAGTTCAGATTTATCCAAACATTTAGTATGTGAATATGAATCTTCGATCGCGGACCGAACCAAGGTCAGGAACTCGGGAGGAATTTCTCGTGGAACAGCCCTATCAGAGACTAGTTGATATCCATGTTTAGGATCCCAATTTCTACCAAGACACATCATTTTCAAATGCAAAGTAGTCTTGTTGTCATAACCAGGTTGGTAAAACCCTCCATCCCCTAACCCTAATTCCCTACAAACTTTCACTATCTAAATTTGATCGGTTATCGAAATGTAACCTTTCAAATGAACCATTCCAGGTCTTAAGAACACAATTTCTTTGCCACTTTGATTCATTTCCTTCCTTTTTTCCCTGTTCTTTGCAAACAAAGATGGTTTCAAAGCAACAGCACCTCCACTTTGTTTCGGGGTGCAAATATCAAAAGGCTTTGTTTTAGCTTCAGAACCACAATCATCTTTCTTCACGGATTGCTTATTTTCAACAGCACCAACCTAATCACAATAGCACCATCAATTGATGAAAATTCATCATATATAAAATATATAATAATGTGAAATTACAAAAACCCTAATTTCAATTTTTTGATAACAATATGATAACAAAATTGAAAATTACCGGCGAGGACGACACTGTTGATGGAGTTACAGGTTGGTGTTTTGTTAGCCTAGTTCCATCAAGGCCATTAGTGGAGTTTGGCAATGGCAAACCTTGATTTTTCATGGCGCTGTTGCTGCAACTACAGATGCTAGTTACGAATGGGTATCAAAACATCAACACAAGCAGTTTATTTTCCAATGTGTCTTTTGAGTTAACCCTTTTCAATTTCAATTGATTTAGTGGGATTCTCTTGGGACTATAATAATGTTTGGAACTTGTATCATTCTCTCTCGGAAAAATAAATATTTCGAATTGAAAATCGATTTTTTTTTCTTTTATGGTTAATTTATAATCACTTAACATTATTAACAAAAAAATCAAATTAAAAATAATTTTGTAGAATAAAGCATAATTTTTCTGTTATATACAAAATTAATTATACTTATTATGTGTAAAATTGACAAAGTGATATATAAATAAAAAATAGAAAGAATACATTCACATTCACAATTTAATAGACAATATCGATACTAGTTTATTATATTCTCGTATCAACTACCTACCCATTGCAAGAGATGGTCACCATTCCACCATTTATACCCTTCACACCTAAAATTATTATGCCCAACTCAAGGTCATAACAGTAATTTATTAAATACAAAAACTTTGATCAATAGCATGGTCCAATTTTGCCAAGTGGCAGAAGTTTTTTTGAAAACTTTTGTCCTCCTCTTTCCCTCACTTTCTCCCTCTTTCCAATTTTCCCTCTCATCTCTTTTTCCCCTAAAAAAACCTTAATCCCCCCTTCTCCCTCGTCTCCCTTATGCTTCATTTGACCAATTTCTCTCTTCTCTCTATTTTCTCTGCAAACCCTAGCGCAGCCGCGACGGCGTCCCTCACCATCTTCAACCATTTCCTGCTCCGTTTCTCACCAACCTACATTCCAACCCTTTTTTGTCTACTGTTCCTCAGTCTCAACTTTTCTTCCTCCATCCTTCATGACTCAACCTTTTGAGAAGATCAGCGATATCAACAAGTTATTGAGAAGCTACATGTGTTAGTTACACCGTAACGACATCGTTTTGAGTTTTGTTTGTGTTTCATGGTTTTAGATCTATAGTTTGATTATATGAATCTAAGTTTTTGCTCTTACTTACAGCAAGTATGTATGAGATTTGAAGCTAAAAAATACTGAAAAGGTCTATTAAAGATTGTTGTCATCGTTTTCACAATTTATGCGCGTCTATAACTTTCATATACTACAACTTTTTGTGTCTTAAACTGTGTGTGTTTGTTTAATTTAGAATCCTTACTATCTGTTTGATGAAATGCACATCTTTTGTTTGAATGAATGTTGCATGATGAGGATGATAAATTGTTTGATGAACTAATATTTTTTATGCAACCAGGATCATGTTAAAGTGGTTTCTACAAGATGCTGATTTTGTGACTTGATCCTATTATCTCTGATCATACGACAATTGGGCCAAGACTTTCCTGAGATTTAAAAATCTAACTTTTCTTTTCTGATGTGTTGTTATTGTACATGCCATCCATAAGAGGAGGGTGACTATGGCAAAGGCACAAGGCAACATTAAATGATTTACCTCTTACGTTCTAAAATGTGTTTATTATCGACGAGATCAAACTGAGATCATTGAAGAAATTTGGTGAAACAACAGAGAAATATTTAATATAAAACTTGTTTGAACATTCCCAGTTGAGGCTACATCAAGACTGGATGGATAACAAATGGCTCATGGCTTCTAAGGTATGATTCAAATGTTTGTTTTTTTTAGTATGCACACTGACACTTTTGTTTAACAGTACAGTAGACTAATTTGGATAGCAGAACTTTGGTATCACCTAACACACTCAAAGTATTCTCTTAATTCATCCATATTATTTTGATCATATGATTACTGTTGCACCCCAAAATTTGACCAACATTTACTTACCCATCAAGAGTTGTATGAGACTATGAAGAAAGTCAAGAAGTTTGTTCAAGTGTTCAAAGGTTGATACCTTTGTAAGAGAACTCAAGAGATCCTCAGAGGGATTGGTTGAAACCAAGGTTGTGTGTCTCATAACTTGAGAGTTGTGGGAGCTCCTCAGATGATTCTGAGACTATGAGGATGGACTTGAAGCTTTGAGAAAGCTTATGAGATGTCTTGAAAGCCATCATGAAGCCTAGAGAGGTCATTGTACAAGAATTCATAAGATTCAGCCATGAGTGGTGGAATTAGGGTTTGACTGGGTCAACCCTAGGTCAACTGATGATTTGGAGAGGGTTGAGACCTAATCCAAGAGCCATGTGATCATGGAATGATGCATTGAGATGCTATAAGGATGATTCCTAGACCAACTCATCATGATTGAGGAGTTTGGGAAGTTTTAAGCTAGGGTTTCTAAGGATTGACAGTGTAAAATCCCCTAGTTTGATCCCTATCTTCAAGGCAGTTTAGCTCAAGATGTTATTGTCATCTTATCTTCCCCACAACATTAATGTTGTAGAGCTTGTTCTTAGCTTTAATTTGACTACTAGAAGTCCTTGATAGGATTTTTAGAGCTCAAGTTATGACTTTGACAAATTACAGGTCATCTGAGGTATGTGAATTTGGGTCCTTGAAAGTCACCCAACTTGCATCCAACTTTTGCCCTAGTAGGATGATTCATATGGATTCTTGGTCAACATGAATGTTGTAGAGAATCTTCTTAGATTTCTATAGAGTACTAGAAGTCCTTGATAGGATTTGTAGAACTCAACTTATGGCTTTGACAAGTCAAGGGCATTTTGGTCATTTGGAGGTTATAGGTCATTTCAAGCATAGGGCCATATCTCCTATTTCCAAGCTTCAAATGGAAAAATCTTCAACATCAAACTTGCTTAGAATGATGTTTTAAGGCTAGTAGGGAGGTCATGAGATGTTGAAAAGGCTTGTATCAAAAAGTGATAAAAATGGCCTAAAATGGAGGCATAAGTTAAATAAGGTGAACTTGAAAATTGGAAATCACAAGTTATACATCCAAACCATGTCATATAATAGGTCATTCTGACTCCAAATGACATTCTAAGAACAATGGTTCAGCCACAATTTTGATTTGAGGCTTAGATTATAGGGCTGCCTTGGAAATGGCTTACTTGCATATTAAGGTACCAAAGCAAAACTCAAGAAAACTCAATAAACAAGTTGGTTATGCATTGTAACTCATCATAAATCTCATATGGGGAGAATTTCAAGTCAGAATCAAGGGTTACAAGGATCATGGCATGAGATAGCACATAAGGAGAATTGAAATCAAAATGTCATGACATGAGAAGTTCAAATACTCATTGGATGGTCCTAGATGGTTCTAGATGATTCTAAACCACTCTATATAACATGTATGACTTGCTCAGATGCAAGGTTGGTGAGAATTGGTGCAGAGAAGAGAGAGTGAGATCAAGAATCTTCCATTGCAAGTCAAGTTTCATTTCTTCATTCTTCTTCATTTCCATTCATTCTTTCCATTCAAACACATTCCATACATCATGGTGAAGGTGTGCAGATCAAGTTGAGGGCAATTTCATTGATGAATCGTGCATGAGCTTTTGGATTTTCACCTCTGTAATTCAAGATCGGTTTCCAAGAATCAAGCAGTTTCAACCATTCTTTTTGCATACAGAAGCTAGAATACTACTCAGTGAAGGAATTGGGAAAGATTGAAGGCCTGAATTGAGGGATTTCTTCATCTATTCACTCGACTTTACCAGGTTTGTAACTTTCTCTCTACACTCTAATTTAAGTAGAATTAGATAGAATTAATAGGTTAGAATGGTTAAGGATAACTAGGAGATCATTTTTGGAAAGTTTGAAGAGAATTGGTGATGGTTTTGTTGTTGACAAGATTTCTGTTTGGACCAAGAACTCCTTGAATCTTGAGTAATAATCTTAGTTCTTTAGTGGAGGTTGATCAGTGATAGGAGGTGAACATTTTAGTGTAAGCAATTTCAAGAATCTTGAGTTTTGATTTTCAAGCATAATTTGAAGTTGCTATCGGGTTTCAAGTTTGAGTGAGATTCAATGGAATTTGAGACCATGGTTAGATTCAGGATTGAATTTAGAGTGGATTAGGGCTTTGGATCATGATTTTTGGTTGGGATTTGATGGATTTCGAATTGAGGTTTGAACTCTGCAACTATGGCGCCTTTCCCTCCATTGCCATGGCTGAAGGAAGAAGACGACCCTACAACCATTGGATCATAAGCTGACTTTGACTGAGACCAAGATCTGAGGGCTGAGGTCTATTTTTGCGCGTGAAGAAGAGAGTCTGAAGACACAATGAAACGTTGTGTTTCATTAAAAGGAACTCTGGGCTGGATTGCTTCCCACACCCCCTTCACGAGGCCCAATCAATTTTGAACTGAAAACCATGACTATTTGCACCGTTTCTTTTTCATTTTCTGTATGATTTATTTATTGATTTTCTGACTTAATTGGGCTTAGCGCTAGTTAATTTTTGTACCCCCCATTCTGGGCCCATGCGCGTATTGAACTGCATTGCCTTGCTAGCTGCACCCATCCCTTCATGTTTTCATTTTATTTTCTTCCATTTTATTTCAAACTTTGAAAAATAATAATAAATTGAAAATTAAAGATATTTTAATGGGAGTTTTTTCTCCCATTTCATATTTTTGTCAAAAAAAATATAAAATAAAAATATTTTCCTTTCATGCATTTTTGATATTTTTTGTATATTTTCTACTTTTATTGCATTTTATTTCTTTTATGTTGATACCTGAATTTGTAGAATTTTGTTTAGGTAGTTCCCTTAGCATTTTTAGGCCATTATTTTTAGGATAGTTAGATATATGTTTTAGCTTCCCCCTGGATTTATCCCATAATTTTGTGGTGAATTTTAGGATAGTTTTGATTAGATGACATTAGGTTGTGTAGAATTAGGTTAAACTTCAACATAGGTCCATAATAACATTAGAATTTTGGGTTTTTAGGACAAATTAGACTATGGGACATATAGGGAATTAAGGGTAGGTATGTAGGATCCCTTAGAAATTATATTAGGATTTAATATATTAGTATACTATTTTTAGATGATTTTTGTATATGATGATTGTTTGTGTTGCCCTTGTGGGCTTGAATTTTTGTTTGCTTTGCTTTGTGGGCTTGGAGAGCTTGGTATTGTTCTGAGGAGCATTGAGGAGCATGGTAGAAGATTTGAAGGAGCATTGAGGAGCTTGATCTTAGTTGTTTTGTTGATTGTTTTAGGGTTAGGGATTAGGAAGAGTTTAGACTTAGATAACTTCTTTCTTAAACATGGATGGTATCTTTCACCTCCATTCCTCCCTATGATTCAAAGTCCTTCCATGGTATACACCTCTCTCCTTTGGAGGGATAAGTGATTATACCTAGGAAGTAGAACTTTTGAGGGAACCATTCCTCTGATGTTGAACCCTTATAGGTCACCTTTGGTGGTCAATAAGCAGTTCAATATCCCCCAGCTTATCCAGTAAGTGATTTCCTCTGGTTTGATTGTCTTGAGAGATGTTGAGCTTGAGTTTGAAGATGAAGACTTCAATGAAGAGTGTAGAAGAGGATGAATCCTTGAGCATTGCCATTCCAGCTGAAGCTTGAAGAGCAACAAGAGCAAGTTGATACTTGAAGACCCCTGAAGATGAAGTAAAGACTGAAGGATGAAGTTGACACTTCTAAGTGATTAAGATTGATTCTGAAGAGCTGAAGCTTGAAGAACAAAGGAAGTTGATACTTACTTTGATGCTTGGAGATCCTGAAGGAATCCAGTTGATACTTGTGGTTAATGGTGAAGCCTGAAGGTGGAGCTGATCAAGGAGCTGAAGCTCAGAGAAGATAAGTTGAAACTTATGTTGAAGGGTGGAAACCTGGAAAAGCAAATTGATATTTGTCAAGAGTGATTGAAGTCTGAAGACTGAGTTGCTGTTGCAAGAGCTGAAGCTTGGAGTTGAAGAGGAGTTCTGCTTTCTTTTTCTTTTGTTGTATTGATGTGTTTTGTCTGACTTGCTTGATGCATTAGAATAAATTCATATCTAGAATAAGTAGAATCTAGGAGCATGATTGCACTAGAGGTTGAGTTGCTCCTTCTGCTTGTATTGTTACTGTGTGGCTTTGCTTACGGGTATTCGGTAGAGCTCAGCTCCCTTGCCCATGTGGTTTGTTTGCCTGATGGCATTTCATTTCATTTTATCTGTATGATTGCAGTTTACTGTATCTTGCTTGATAGCATGTTGTTTATATTTCAGTATGATTACTGTTATTCATTCTGGCTTGAGGTTGAGATGAGCTTGTGGAGGCTGAAGCCCCACACACATTTCCTCCCTCACTTGCATTGCATGCATTTTACTGTTAAGCTGATGCTTTGTCTATTTTGGTGTATCATTGACATGATCCCTTAGGACTCTCATTTCCTTTGATAAGGAATTGATGATAGAACTTTAGGTTGAAAATGCATGACAACTTCTAGGAGTTCCCTGTTCAAACCTCAACCATAGGATGAATCCATGGCATGACAACAGTAGGACTTGATAGTCTCCTTCCTAGTTGGGCCTGTTCTCTTCTCATCTCAAAACAGTTTAAGATACAGTAATCATGAATGATTTCTTTCGTACGTTATAAGCCTTAAGCTATCTGAGAAAGGATTGTGGGAGAGTTTCTTTTCCACAGTCTGGATGTTTAGTATGGTACCCTTTGGGTGACATGCGACGCATTCACTCTCAGGTCATAGTCTCTAGTGCGATTGAAATCGCAAACACAATAAAAAACACTTCTTTCGTAAAAGACAGGAAATAAACCGTAGTTTCCCGAACTACGTGAGCTCTGATCTCTCATACCTGTTGAGAGTATGTAGGCACAAGATGGCGATGTCTTGGCGATCTACCTTCCCCCATAACCCCTCGTAGGCCGAACTACGTTGACTCTGATTTCTCGTTCTCTGATGAGAATACGTAGGCATAAAGTGCGACGCTTTGCCGAGTCATTTTTCTTTTCTTTTTAAGCCAGCCTTGATAGGTAGATAGAATAAAACCAACCCGTCCAAGTAAACACAACAAGCGAGGATCCCGTCGAGTACGACGGACGTGAGGGGTGCTAATACCTTCCCCTTGCGTAACCGACTCCCGAATCCAGATAATGGTTGCGACGGCCTTGTCTTACCCTTTTTCGTCAGGTTTTTCCGATCGTTTCCTTTCCCGCTCTGAGGGATAAATAACGAAAGGTGGCGACTCTTTTGTTGTGCCGGCACCTTATTTTCGCGAAAGCGACAGCTGGCGACTCTGCTGGGGATCGAACCCAGAATCTCTGGTTCTCCGGGTCCCTGTGAGAGTCAATCCTAACGCTTGTATGTTTACTTGTTGGGTTGCGTTTATTTATCGCATTTTACTTCTCGCACTTTATTTCCCGCATTTTATATTCAGTATAATATGATTATCTGTGTTGTTGTGGGATGGGAGTTCTGATGAGTGAGAAGCCAGACCCAGGCTTGAGTGCACCATAGACTTAGAGTGGAAATTAGTGGGCGTGTGCTTGCTTTGCAGGCACTAGTGTCTCATGAAATCCACGCTCAGACGAGGTTCATCCGGTTGGCTTCTTTTTCAACCCTTTGGGTTGAGACGGTTGCTGGTTTGGTGGATTGTCGACTCTGGGGACCGATCATTTGTGATTCAGCCGAGTGAGGCCGCTTCATGAGCTGGTGATGCCACACCTTCTGGGTATCGTATCACCCCTCTTGAATGTCTGTGACGCTGATGAACGCATAGGATGCCGAACTTGAGTCAGTTTAGGTCCATACCTGTGAGCAAGGTTGGGTTTATTGCAGGAAACCTTGACCTTCATACTACCTGGTTTTCTCGACAGTGGATCAGTTTTGTTGGTACCAGGGTTTCTCAGTTGTAGATTTGGCTGTTCTTGATAGAGCAGGTTTTGATCAGAGGATCTTATCATCAGGTGTATGTATGTTCTTGATAGAGCAGAGTTCTGTCATCAGTTGTTTGTTCTTGATAGAGCAGATTTTTGGGGTCTGAAGATCTCATCAGCAAATGTTGTTTGTTCTTGATAGAGCAGATTTTTGAGTGGGGTCTGAAGATCTCATCAGCAGATGTTGTTTGTTCTTGATAGAGCAGATTTTTGAGCGGGGTCTGAAGATATCATCAGCAGATGTTGTTTGTTCTTGATAGAGCAGATTTTTGAGTGGGGTCTGAAGATCTCATCAGCAGCTGTACGTTTGTTCTTGATAGGGCAGATTTTTGATTTGGGGTCTGAAGACCTCATCAGCAGATATTTCTTGATCATACATCAGAGGTCCTTATTATCAGACATTTGTTCTTGACAGAGCAGAATTATGATCCTATCAGATGGTTGTTCCTGGCAGATCAGATTTGTGGTCCTACACCGGGGTTCTCTTGTTATCAGATGCAGTGGTTGTTCTTGATAGAGCAAGATTATGGTTTTGTTGATACAGAATCTCCACAGCACCTGCTGCCCTGACCTCTTATTGCATGATTGCATTTTGCATTAGTTTACATATTCATTTGCATTTCATTAACGTGTGTCTGTGTTGCAGGTACCGTTTTCCCCGATCCAGGATTTCTTGCCTCCTATTGTATTGTTATGGGCTCTCTGAGGAAGACCGTGGCTTACAAGTTCTTTGTCCCCGATGTGGCTAAGTTGACTGGTTTGATAGCTCTAGCAGATGATTCTGTAAGGGATGAGTTCAGAAAATCTTACGGCTGGCTGCTCAGTTTGGTTCATAAGCCTTCTGCATTCGAGGTGAATGGGTTGCACGCTCTGCTGCAGTTCTACGACCCTCTGCCGCTACTGCGAAAATCGGCGCCGGCTGACAGAAGAGTCGCCACCGTGCGTTATTTATCCCAACGGAGGGAAAGGAAACGCTCGAAGTAAACCTCGCAAAAAACGGGAAAGGTATGGTCGTCGCAACCAAAACCTGGGTTCGGAAGTCGGTTACGCAAGGGGAAGGTATTAGCACCCCTCACGTCCGTCGTACTCGACGGGATCCACGCTTGCTTGGGTTGTCTAAAGGATGCAAAAACAAATCTATCTACGGCTGCTAAATCTAAACGGAAGGGAATTGACTCGATAGAGCGTCGCACTCTACGCCTACGTATTCTCAAGAGAGAAAGTCAGAGTCAACGTAGTTCGGGAAACTACAGGAATTGGCTCGCCAAGACCTCGCGTCTTGTGCCTACGTACTTCCATACAGCATGGAAGATCAGAGCTTACGTAGTTCAGGCTAACTACGGCTAAATTGGGTGTTCTCACACAAGAGTGAGAAATTAATCTGGTTTTAAAGGTACGGGAACCTATGGGAAAAACTACGGTCTGGTCTCAAATGCACTCGGGCAAGAGAAAGGGATAACATCAGTCGTCAGCGGGAACGTCTCGATCGCACAGCAGCGAGAGAACAAAAGGTTAGTTGTTAGTGTGCTCGCTAGGATATCGCATCCTATGCCTACATATTCTCGTCTGGTACGAGAAATCAGAGCAGCTGTAGTTCGGCTACTTTCGGGACCACAACTCAAATCTCGTTTTATTGACATTCTGAAAAATGGTTACAATGATTGAATACGGGAAATAAACTCCTAGAAAACTATCCAACTATCCTGGAAAAAGTCAAATGGAAAATAGTCCCCTAACAAGTGGACTTCTAAACCTACCTCTAAAAAGGTAAAATAAGCTCTATGAAAAATTGAATCCTAAAAGAAAAATATATCATTTCTCTATTTTTTCCATATTCTTTTTCAATTATTTTTCTTCCTTTTTCAATATTTTTTTCATTTCCTTTTCAATATTCTTTTTCAAAATATTTTTTCAAATATTTTCTCCCTTCTCTTTTTCTCATTTTTTTTTATCTAAAAAACTAATAAAATATTACAAAAGAAAAAAAAATAAAAGAAATACAAAGGGGAGGGGGGTACACATGAATACAGGGGGTGCAGTTAAAAAAACAGAAGAAAGTTGGGCCCAGCCCAACACTTCAACCAAACAAAAAAAATGGGGAAGGGGGGTGCAGTAATTGATACAGAGGGTGCAATCAGCAATTGTATTGGGCCCAACCCATATCCAAAAGAGGAAAGGTAAACGGGGGGTGCCACGAAGGATGGGGGTGTGACTCCAAAAAAGTAATTGGGCCCAAACAAGCCCAGCAAGCCCGAGGAGTCCACGAGTTACCTTTCCTCTCCCTCACTCACTCTTTCATTTCTGAAACCCTAGTTCTAACCTCTCCTCTCCCTTCACTCTCTCAGCCGCCGCCAACACTATTCCTCCCCCTTACGATTCACCTCTTCTTCTCCTCAAATTTTACACAAAAACCTTCATCCCTCTTTGTTCAATTTTGTTTCCCTCAATCATCATCTAACAATACAACAACGGCGAAAGTTAGACGAAGATGGAGGCTTGGCACCTGAACGATTCAACTCTGAAGGCAGAAAACTTGATAGATGGTATGGAGTTGAATGTAGATCTTGAGTTGGGTTGTTCGAAGGTTGGATGGATGATGAAGACCCTGTATGGGAAAAGCGAGCCCGTGAATGTTTGAATGAAGATCGCATGATTTGCATCGAAGATCTGGAAACATGCACGAAAACGGATGGATCTGGATGAATGTTGAGGGAATTCTGGAAAATGGATGAAGGTTCTTGAATCTGGAGATTCTTGAGGATGAAGGTGGTTGATGGATCTGGAGTTTCTTGTGCACGACTTGAAGGTCTTTACGTAGAGGATGGAGGTTTTTGAGGATCATCGAAGAAATCTGGAAAAAACAGTTACCCTATTGATGACGAATCCGAAAAATTGGATGAGGATCGGATGAATTGTTTGCATTTGGTTGAAGATTCTGGAAACAGTTATGAACATGGATGAGGATCTTGTGGATTTCTGGAAAATCTAATGAAGGTTTGAATGTTCATAGATGCACTTGGTATGAAGATCTAGAAAATGGATGAACATCAAGAACAATGACGAACTCGTATGAGTTTCCCGGTGAGGTGATGAAGTTTCCAGCGACGGTTTCCGGCGTTGTTTGGATTAGTTTAATTTTGCCGGTGAGAAGTTGATGAAGATGCGACCGGAGAAGAAGATGATTGGAGAAGAGGATGAATTTCTGGAATTCTTCCAGTTTTCGGCGAGGTTGGTTACGGCGGAGAGATTCAGTTACGGTGGTGGCCGGAGTTGGTTGGTGGTGGTCGGCGATTGGGGGTTACGGTGGTTGGAGGAGGTTGGCGACGGTGGTTGCATGGCCGCCGGCCATGCAATCGGCGAGGCTTAGGTGCGGACGCGTGGCGTAGCGAGGTGGCAGGGTAGTGCTTGCATGAATTACACGTGGAGGGGGAGGGAGAAAGTGGGAAACGTGGCTGAATTCTGGGAGTGGTGAATTATGAGGTGGACCCCTTTCTGACCTACACGCGTGGCCTCCTATATATACGACACCTGGCATGGACAAAAACAGATTGAGAATTTTGGGCCTCCAAAAAACTCTGGCCCACGAAAATGGCCAATTGGACTGGAAATTCTGAATTAAAAAAAGATTAAACCCAATTAAAAGCTAATCAAAGACTTAACCTAATTAACTAGTAATTAAAACTACAATTAGATGCTAAAATGACAATTAAACTGATCTAATTAATCCTAATCAGACTCAATTAACTAAATGAAGATTCCATTAACTCTAATTAAAATCTAAACAAAAGATTAAATCCTAATTAACCTCTATTAAGTCCTAATGAACCCTAATAAGGAGAATTGACATCTAATTAAATTCTATATTAAACTAAAACTAATATTTATTAATATCTATATAAAAAAACTATTAACCTATATTAAACCTAATAAAGGAAATTAATATCTAACAAAAGATTAAATCTATATTAAAAATAAACTCTATTCATTTCTATTAATCCTATTAAATTTCTACTAAAATCGATACTATTTATTTAAAAGAATTTCTATTATTCTATTAAAACTATTAAAAAAAACTATTAAAACCTATTAAAACTCTATAAATTCTAAAAAAGATTTAAAGCTATTAAAAATATTAAAAAATCTATTTAAATTCTAAAAAATCTATAAAGCCTATTTAAAATCCACAAAAGGCTATTAAATCCTAAAAAAATGCAAACAAAGGCAAATAACCAACACAAAAGAGAGCGCGAGACCAGATCGAAGCAAACGGTAAACCCGGACACCCAGAAACTCAAAAATCACTGCATAAACTGAAAATACCCTGGAAGCGCGCGACTTCTCAAAATAAATTCCAATTATCCGAACCGGTCTGAGATACCCGAAAAGTGACAACAGGACTGTAATCCCGATGAAATCACCATGATTGAGGAAATGCACCATATGCAGTATGCAAATGCAAACGCGAAAATGCGTCGAAGCATAAACCGAAAGTGGCACCGGTTGATCAAATTTTAGGGTGCAACAGCTGCCCCTATTCAAGCGGCTTGGACCTGAAGGGTTGAAGAGCGCGCAGCCTTCAAACATTCAGTGGTACGAGACGGTTGAATACCAATAAACCCGAAAATTTGCCAACCGCAGAAATATACTGCAAAACTGCTTGGGGAGACATAATCCAGAACCGAACCCAGTCGTCACGACAACTAACTGATCAATCATCTGATAAAGAAACTCTTGATTTTAACGCCCGTTACCCGCGTGATACCACAGATAACAAACCCGAGGGTTGCAACAAAACACCTGATTCTCTCACATCGTCTACTGATAGACAGGAAGAGAAATATACTCACATCGTCTAAAGATAGACGGAAAGACACTCAAATCGATACTCACATCGTCTAAGGATAGACGGAAAGACACCCCAAATCCATACTCACATCGTCTAAGGATAGACGGAAAGACACCCAAAATCCATACTCACATCGTCTAAGGATAGACGGAAAGACACCCATCCCGAAGGAAAAAATCATACTCACATCGTCTAAGGATAGACGGAAAGACACCCATCCATACTCACATCGTCTAAGGATAGACGGAAAGACACCCAAAATCCATACTCACATCGTCTAAGGATAGACGGAAAGACACCCAGAATCCAATACTCACATCGTCTAAGGATAGACGGAAAGACACCTATCCATACTCACATCGTCTAAGGATAGACGGAAAGACACCCAGCCATACTCACATCGTCTAAGGATAGACGGAAAGACACCCAAAAATCCATACTCACATCGTCTAAGGATAGACGGAAAGACACCCAAAAATCCATACTCACATCGTCTAAGGATAGACGGAAAGACACCCATCCCGAAGGAAAAAAAACAATACTCACATCGTCTAAGGATAGACGGAAAGACACCCATCCCGAAGGAAAAATTCAATACTCACATCGTCTAAGGATAGACGGAAAGACACCCATCCCGAAGGAAAAAATTCAATACTCACATCGTCTAAGGATAGACGGAAAGACACCCATCCCGAAGGAAAAATTCAATACTCACATCGTCTAAGGATAGACGGAAAGACACCCATCCCGAAGGAAAAAATTCAATACTCACATCGTCTAATGATAGACGGCAAGACACCCACCCCGAAGGAAAAATCAATACTCACATCGTCTAAGGATAGACGGAAAGACACCCAAAATCCATACTCACATCGTCTAAGGATAAACAGAAAGACACCCAAAATCCATACTCACATCGTCTAAGGATAGACAGAAAGACACCCAAATCGAAGGAAAAAATCAATACTCACATCGTCTAAGGATAGACGGAAAGAACACCACTTGCTAGAGAAACCCCATCTTCAAACCCCACTGAAAAAATCACCTGAAACTTCACATCGTCTACTGATAGACGGGAAGAAAGCCATATTAGAACTCAAGACGTCTACTGATAGACGGAGAAATCCACTTATTGGAGGAACACATCGTCAATATGAATTGACGGGAAGAAAAGTCTGTCGATACCAGATGACTGATTGATCAAAACATAATTGTTGTATGATTTGAAATACGAATAAACTGCCGAATTGTCTGAACACTGCTGCTGAATGAATGCCCCTGAACTGATCACAGAGTAATTCACGTGCCATATGAGGCTGATAGAAAACCTGGCTTATGCTTCGTATGCATATGCATATGTTTGAATCTTTCTAGGGCGTAATGCTCCATTTAGGATGGAAATGCTACGCATTTTGAAAATGAAATGCAAGTATGATGCAAATATGATGATATATGCAATATGCTAAGGCAAGCTCGGGCCGCTGGAGAAAGTCGGGTACAAAAAACCACTTCAGCAAAATAAATGCTGAAGACGAAGCCAACTCCGCTGGGGATAAACCGGATATCACAGAATTATTCCAGCAAAATAAATGCTGGAAGAGTGAAATCAACTCCGCTGGGGACTGATATATGTGCCAAGTATGATTGGACTCCCCTGGGGATAGCTTACCCTTGCCAATGAAAATCGGGCTTTGCTGGAGAAAATAGACGGAGTCTTCCTGCGTACTGATGAAGATTAGTTTTGGAGACTGATGCGCCAACACAGATGGGCCTTACAGTGATCGCCAACATGGATTTGGGCTTTTAGGCTATCTGTGATGGGTCAGGTACAACTGACGCTGGAAAACATTCTGTCTGAATACACAGTTTTCTGGTTGAAGAGTCAAGGGGTAGTAATACGACTTCCCAACATTCGTCTCGCACTCGAGAATTGGCTGAATCTGCTCGAATAGCTCTGAATAACTCTGATGATACGGAGAAGAACAATCCCTTCGCTTCTGATATGCCCCAGCCTGCGGGACCTCTGTGGGGATAGTCCTCAAAAGGAAATCCGAAAACCTGCACCCTGATGGTCTGATACGAAATGCCCCTGCATTCTGAACTTCGAAGAGATACTTCACATCAAATGCTTCTCGAATAAAGAATAACTTCTGCACTCTTAAGATGGCCTGCCCCTGACTGCAATGACTTTGCCCCTGATTATCTGATTCAGAGTAGTGCCCTTGACCACGAGATATTTACCGAATCTCAACCTGATTGCCCCAGGATAACTGACTTCGAAAGGCTGACCTGACTGGGTATCCCCGGATGTAGCTTGCCCTGGCTTGCGGAGCATTCGGGCGTTCTGTATTCTATCCTGACCATACTTTCCACTGTAGGAAACTTTCCTGCTGTCAGGCGCTTACTCGCAAGTAAAACAAGTTGTTATGCATGAAAGATATACTAATGCAACGCATATGACAGCTTTGACATCCAATCTGTTCACTGGGAAAAGGAAAAAAACAGTTTATGGCATATAATGCACAAAACATTTATCAAGAATATCAACATCAGTACCAACATGGTAAGAGGAACCCTTTTAGGAGTCAGTTTCGACGCAATCTTTACCGAAGTATGCTTCCTGAAACAAACCTGCTTCAATTAGGACTTTTGAAGGTTGTAACGTGGTCAGGTTCACGGTTTTGAAAGAAAGGATAAAGGCTCGAAGTTTATTTTAACCCACCCATTCTCCTTGATGTTCTCCCATCCTACGTTCAGCTAATTCGACCTTAGCGCTCACCTCTCAGAGGCTGAAAGATAGGAGTGATAGTTCGAGAAACCATGAGTTTTTGGAGTGACAGCCACTCACCTTTCGTCTTTGACACTTGAGGTCACACGACTCGTGTTTCATTTAAGGATTTTTCTTTTTTAATCCTTTCATCTTTTTCTTTTCATATCCCTAACTTTTGCCTGGACTGACTCTCTGGAGTTTCTTTGGATTTTTTTAAGTCCAGCGGGACGCCCTCATTTTTGCCTAAGTCATTTGCTTTGAAGTTTTGACTTAGTGGGCTTTTGATTCTTTTTGCTTCTTTTTTTTTCCCGAACAAGTCGTGTGACACTGGTTGTCTGACTCATTGGAGAATAATGTGACTGTCTCACTCTTGATTTAACCATTGCGGTTTTTTAGGCACGACCTATAGAGGTGTGATTGATCCTCGAACGGACACTCCTTTGTGATTTGAACGCTCGGCCAAATTAGCTAACACCTACCCTGCCCCAGGTTAAAGATGGAGGGTTTTTCGTTTTCAGAAAGAACTCCTACTACTAGGCTCAAAGGGGTTAGCAAGGGATTATCTTCCTTATATCACCGGTGTTTAAGGATTTGAAACAATACCTGTACATCATCAGCAGGTTTTATTTCAAAAGCATACAATATCGGAAGTTGCATGTCGTTCATTTCGTCATCCTCCTCAGATCCTTCTTAACCAAGCATTGGACATTTGTAAAAACAATTAGTGAACACGAATGGATTTAATCAAAACATGCATATTTATTTCATTATCATCAATTGAATGAAAACAACAAGTTTTACGAACAAGATTGCAATTTAAACAGGAAAGAAACTACAAACGTAAAGAAATGACAAGATAAAACAAAGAAAAATGCCAGCCTCCGAGAACCGGGCTTTCACATCTGTCTTGCTGCTGAACCAGCCATCTTCACAATCAGTTATTAGAGGCAACTCAATGCTTCTGATCTGCTTTCAGCGACCCAACCAAATTATAGAGCCCCTCCTCCTCATTCAGATGATTTTGGGCCCTTCCTGCCCGAAGTTGATAGTTGTACTATCAAGTAGGTCCTGCACCTTGTGCTTGAAGGCCAAACAATCTTCAATGTTGTGCCCCGGTGCTCCTGAATGGAAATCACAGTGCTCATTGATATCATACCCTGCTGGAGGCGTACCTGTCAGCGGGGCTAACTTCCTATTCTCAACCAACTGTAATCGTAGCAACGTCTGAAGAAGTTCGGCATATGGCATCGGAGGCACATCAAATACCCTCACCGGCCTCTGATTTTGAGCTCTTCGCTGATTGGGATGCTGTTGCCTTCGCTGCTGTTGAGGTCGTTGCTGTTGTCGCTAGTACCGGGTTGACCGTTGAACAACCTTCATAGCAAATACAACATCGGTTTCTTGATTTCCACCGTACTGATTAAGGCACTCCTTATGCTCAGCCATTTTCTTTCTCAGATCTGCCCCAGGAATAGGCAACAGTTGTGGGCATGGAGATTCTGACACCATGGAGTCCAGGATACGTTTCTGACCTACTGCAGCTTTAGAAACCTCCGTCATCTTAACATCAACTGAGACAGGAGCAATACGTACAACTACACCGCTTGGCATGAATTCAATATCTTTTGAGTCAATCAGGTCTTGAACATTGTGCTTAAAAGCATGACAACCCTCGATGTCGTGTCCGAGTGCCCCAGAATGAAATTCACATTGCTTACTGGTATCGTACCCATAAGGAAGCGCTCCTGTGGGTGGGTCCAACGTTCTCTTTTCAACCATTTTAAACCTCAATAAAGTCTGAAAGAGCTCAGCATACGTTGAAGGTGGCGCCTCAAATACCCTCTTTGGCCTCCCCTCCTGAATCCTTTGTTGAGCCGGATATACCCTTTGTTGTTGTTGCTGATGTCTGTCAACACGTTCGTTAAGCTCAGGTTCCCCAGGCACAGGTGGCATGAGCTCCTTCATTGCGGCTTCAAATAGCTGATCATCCTCTTTCCTAAGTGTCGCTACTGCGAAAATCGGCGCCGGCTGAACAGAAGAGTCGCCACCGTGCGTTATTTATCCCACGGGAGGGAAAGGAAACGCTCAGAGTAAACCTCGCACAACATGGGAAAGGTATGGTCATCGCAACCAAAACCTGGGTTCGGGAGTCGGTTACGCAAGGGGAAGGTATTAGCACCCCTCACGTCCATCGTACTCGATGGGATCCACGCTTGTTTTCGGGTATGGATTGTTATTCTATCTAAACTATAGGTCAAGGGTGAAAAAGAAAATAAAATGAAAATAAAAATGACTCGGCAAAGTATCGCACTTTATGCCTACGTATTCTCGCCTGGAACGAGAAATCAGAGTCAACGTAGTTCGCCTACCTACGGGAAAGGAGGGAAGGTTGCTCGCTAGGATATCGCATCCTATGCCTACGTACTTTCATACAGCATGAAAGATCAGAGCACACGTAGTTCGGGCCACGTACGACACAAGTCTGTCTTGGTTGATTTTATTCCTTCTGAAAAAGGTTTTCTTGATTAACAGTCCCGGCGGACAAAAATGACGTCTTGATGAGTTCACATTCTTTTACGGAAGAAGTGTCTTTTATTGTGTTTGAAATCTTTATGTGTTTTTCTGTTTGTTTTGAGAAAGAAGAGACAGAACTCTAACCTACGGTTGCGAAGGGAAACAAACTAACCTAATGTTATCATGCATGGGTTAAGACCTAGTGTCTATCATGCTCCTCTCTTGCACAGAGAGAAACAGAGATCCTAAGGGATAGGCAGAAACAGAAACAATATCAGATATATACAGTAAAGCAGTAAAATGCATGGATGCAGCAATACAAGCGAGGCAAGGGAGTCCCACTCAACCTCGAACCTAGAAAACAATAGGCAAAAGTGAACAGGCTTCACTTTCAACCCAGCAGGGTAAACAGCAAACAATACAGTTCAGAAAACCAATCAATACATCAGCAAATGAAATACAACAGCAAAAGAAACAGCATCAGCAGCCCTGAATCACTATCTGGCTCCAAGCAATCTCCAATCATCTACAGGCTTCAACAAGCCTCAATCTTCATCTTCATGGCCTTCAGGCAAGGGCTTTGATCATCAGTCTTCTATCTGCAATGGCTTTTCTTCAAACTCAAACCTCCCGGATGAGGGATCAGTCACAAGAGTGAATTGGGTGTTAAGCAATCAGTTGACTACCAAGGGTGGTGAACAGACTGCTTCTAACACAAGAGACATTTTCTCTCAAGAGTTCTATCTCATAGACACTATCACCAAGCCTTCCAAAGGAAGGGGGTGAGTGTCCTAGAGAGACTCTGAATCACAGAGAAGAATGGATGCAGACAAGGCAATCCATGTTTGAGAAACAATCATTCTAATCTAGAGCTCTGCCTAGCTCCTAAACCCTAGTCTCCTCAGCATCTGCTAGCAAGAAACTCCTCCTCAACTCTGACAGTTGATCTTCAATCTTTGAATCTCCAATGGCTTCATCTTCACAAATCTTCAGCTTCCCCAGGGCCCCAGACCAACCCAATACCCAAACAAACAAGCAACAATCCCCAGAGGGCACACCACACCAGACAACAGATATACAGACAGTAATAATAGCAGTAGGGGAATCCTAACTGTTCTCTAAGGGATCTAATAACTACCCATAGCCCCTATAGTCCCATAACTAATCTATTCAAACCCTAAGTCCTAAGGGAAATGAAATCAAACTCCTAAGTTGTCACCTAAAACCCTAGTTTTGTACATGATGTTCAAGCATTTATTAATCACCTAAAATTAACTCCTAAAAATGGGAACTAAAATATTTCTACAAGTTTAATATCTCATCTAAACAATATAACAAGAATGGCTAAAAAATATTAAAGCATATGAGAGAACAAAAATCATTAAAATGATGCATGAAATGAATCTATTTAATATGACATTTATTTAGAAAATATGGAAAATATGAAATAAAACTAAAAATGAAATTTTATTTTCCTACAATATTCTAGACATTTTAATGAAAATATTGTAAAAAGAATGGATTAAAATGCATTTTTTATGAATTAGTTATGAATTTTCAAAGTGGATGAAAAATTAAAATGAATTAAGAAAATAAAATTGGAATTAAAATGAAGGAGGGGTGTTAAAAGAAGCTCGCCCCAGTTATAAACAGAATGGGCCCTCAGATAGGGGGTGCTGGTAGCGAATTGCCAAGGCCCAGCCACAATCAGAATCCAAAGAAATAATAGAAACGCGCTAGGGGGTGAGGGAAGTAACAGAATCACGTTGAAATTGGTTTTGGGCCTAACACGGGGGTGGGATTAGCACGATTCAACTCAGGCCCGCCCGTTTCAATTAATGAAACGGCGCGTTTTGGCCAGGTCACTCTTCCCTCCACAAATCAGATTAAATGTAGGCCATTGGATCTTACCCTAAGTCAAAAGTCCAAACCACAATGAACGACCATGATTATTTCTTCCCCAATTGACCTGCAACTTAGGGTTTACTCCATGCGAGCTCATGCACGAGCTATTTTCCTCCTCTCTGTTCTCCATCTCCAAGCCACGAATCAACATGCCATAAACATGAAAGTTGCTCAGGATCTTCCCCTCTACAATCCTATAACACTAGCTCAGTCTGAAACTCAAAGAATCTCTCAACCCGATCGAGGTAAAAACTGGTCATCATGAATATGCACTGAGATACATCACCACAATCCTCAATCAAACTTAACATAAACTAGTCTATGCCTAATGGAGATCAACATGCGCTATCCAGCTACAATTCTAATGGCTTAACCTAAGAGATATTGATCCAAACAGATTGCTGCACCTGTCACCAACCATCACCAATCCTTTCCAAATTCATCTAACTTAATCTCCTAACCACCTAGATCAAGTCTAAACTAATAAAATCATGTTAAACTAACTGAATCAAGCTAATCGAATGAAAACTTACCTGATGTAAAACCTTGAGAACAGCTATGGAGATGGAAGATTTGAAGCTTCTAAGACTTGGATCTTGATCCACAACCTTAGTACTCAATTCTGTATGCAAAATTCTGGAGATTCCTTGCTTGAATTATGCTATTCACTTGAACTTGTGATTTTGATGTTGATGAAAAAAACACTCGAAACTGGATGAGAATCACCAAAACCTTGCTTCAATTATGATCTATGATGATGATGGAGTAAAATTGAATTGATTTTGATGAAGATTGATGAAGATTTTGGTGAATTGGAATGAAAACTTCAATGAAAAAGTATGAGAAATTTGGGGAATTCTTGGTGCAAATGAGGCCAACCCTTGCCAAATTCTCCTTTCATGAATATATAGACCCCAATGGTACATTCTAGATCCATCTTGCACATTCCCTTGTTTTCCAACTTTGGCTCATTTTGATTATGTTTCTTAAAAGGCAAGCAACCATGGATAACTTCATTTTTTCCTTCTAAACTCAAAAAAGTGTTTGAACCATTGTTCTTAGAATTGTTTTTCCATTCAAAATCATATATTGGAAGTCTCCATTTGGACTTGTAAATCTCCCAAACCATTTTTCACTTTGAAATTATTCACTTTATAAGCCTTTTTAGTTCATATTTTGACCAATCATGCAACTCCATGCTATGAGCTTCTCCAATAACTTGTGACCTTCTTTCTAGACTTAAAATCCCATTTGGAGCAAGTTTGATGTTGCAAGTTTTTCCATTTGAGGCCTCCTTGTATGAGTTTTGGGTATAGGTTAAAATGACCTGTAATTCACAAATACCCAAAATACCCTTTGCTTGCCAAGACCATAAGTTGAGTTCTCCACATCATATGAAGGCATGCCATACCATTCTAGAAAGCTAAGACAATGAGGAACAATTCTTATGTTGACCAAGAATTCATTTGAAATCTCCTTGAGGGGCAAAACTATCTTGGAAGTCAAGTCACTTTCACAGACAAAAATTCAGATACCCCAAATGACCTGTAACTTGCAAGGACCATAACTTGAGTTCTATAAATCTCCTTGAGGTCTTCCACCACTCAAATTAAAGGTCTTGAGATCCTCTACAAGTTTCAAGTTGGCCAAGAAGCCATTTGAAGCTAGCATTTTGACTTATCTTGCTTGGAAATTTGACCTAAACTAGGGGATTTTACAGAGAAACCCTAATTTAGTAACTCCTCTTCTCCTTGATTTCTCTTGAATTCTCCTTGGCATATCTCCATACCCTTCTTCATATGATCAATGTTGATCCCCACATCTCTCCAATAGGCTTGAATGCCCTCTCAAGTCAGTCAATTGACCTAGGGTTGACCTAGGATTGACCCAGATGAAACCCTAGTTGACTGTCTTCAACTATAGCTCTTGTGCTTTCATCAATGACTTGTCTCCTTCTCCAAATGACTTTCTAAGTCTCTCATAATGTCTAGATGCTCTCCATGCTTTCACTTCACAGCTCACAACCCTCTTGTTGATCCTCTTGTACCCTCAGCTAGGAGATGGACTCAAGGCTTGATCTGCTGAACTCTTTGCTTTCAAATTCTTTCCTGATGACTTGAATATGATTGAATTGGGATATTAACCTCTTGCTAGGCCTCTAGAGATGAAAATAATGATTGGTCCCCTGTTGAATGACTTGCTATGCTTATGCTATGCAGATGGTTAGTCTATGTACATGACTCTATATGCAAATGCTAATGATATTAAAACATGAACCAAGGAATAAGGTTGGGCAAATTTTAGGGTGCAACACTAAGCACATTCTTGACTACTTCCATGATCAAGCTCATTTGGGTCTTCAGCTGACTGTTTTCCTCTTTGAGGATCTTCTGCTCCAGACGCATCTCTTGCATGTCTCTCATCATCTGCCCCAGCTGGCTTCGGACTTCAATCAATTTAACCTGATTCTGTTCCATATCTCTGAAGGAACTCCTGCAACAAACTGGACGATGAGGAAATAAGACCCACAGTTCTGATGTACCTGTTAAATGATAATGCAATGCAGAAAGCAAACACATATTCATGACAAGACAAAGAGAAACTCAAGCTATAAGCACCCAGACGAACACCTCCCACATATGTACAACCAACAAAAGCAGCACATAAGCATAAATGAGTACGAATACAATGACCCCAGCCAACAATCCTGGTGATGGTCAGCAAACAATAATGCACAAAAGCTAAAACGGGTCAGCAAAGGAAACAGATGCGACACCCGACACAGAAACCTCTAGAAACTTCTCCCATATTCAACTGAACTCTCCGTTTGACATTCTTCAGAACACACACTTCCCGTGGAGTCTTCCATGACATTAACTGACGAACCCACATAACTGGATGACGGAGAATCGTTAATCTGAACAAAACCCTGGGGCACGATGAAAATCTGGTTAGAGTCTAACAGATCCTGAACCTGGCTTCTAAGCACCTTACAGTCATTTGTTGAATGTCCCTGTGCCCCAACATGGTACTCACAGCGGGCGCTGGCATCAAAACCTGGAGGATATGGTGGAATCATTGGATTAGTCTCTTTCGGCACTATCAATCCACTTCTGACCAGATCTGGCAACAACTGACTGTACGACACCGGTAGCTGAGTAAACTGCCTTTCAGGTTTCCTTGGTCTTCGTTGGACGTGCTGACGCGATCGACGACAGGATGACCGTTGACTTGAAGTGTCTGAAAACCGATCCTGAGATGCTAGAGATTCTGAGACGACGTCATTTCCTTCTTCCCACTCTTCTTGAGAACTGACAACTGACTCATTCTTATCAACTGGGATATAAGGAGCATCTCGAAGCTTTCCACTCTTGAGTCCTCTCTCAACAAGCTCCCCCATTCTCATCAGGCCCACAAAGCTTGCACAACCGAACAATTTGTCATAATAATAGCCTTTCAGAGTACCCAAGAAGAGGTCAACCATTTCTCTTTCCTGAAGCGGTGGTTGAACACTAGCAGCCAATTCTTTCCATCTTTGCACATACCCTCTGAATGGTTCATTCTCCGCCCGAGATAATTCTTGCAGATGTACGAGACTAGGAGCTATATCCAGGTTGTAACCGTACTGCTTCACGAAGGCATTGGCTAAATCTGACCATGATTTGATGCTATCACTCTTCAACTGCATATACCAATCCAAAGATGCTCCAATCAAACTATCTTGGAAACAGTGAATCATGAGCTTGTCATTGGTAACATGCGAAGTCATTCTTCTGCAGAACATAACCAAATGTAACTTCGGATAACTATCCCCTTTGTACTTCTCAAAATTAGGCGTCTTGAACTTCGGAGGCAACACAAGGCCTGGCACTAAACACATGCTCGCAACATTCAGATCAAGAGCATTCTTATTCATCAAGGCATCAATTTGATCTTCCAACAGCTGAAGTTTTCTCGCATACTCGACAGTCCTTGGGCTCTGAACATTAACCTGTGGAACAACTCTTGGAGGTGGAACAATCCATGGAGAAGGAACAATCCTCGGAGAACCTGGCGTAGAGAAAGTGAAACTGTGATATTCTGTGCCATGGAGAGAAGGTATACCTCTGGTAGGGGTTTGCATAGGCTGAGCTACATTGTTCCCCAGAGTTCTCTGGATGTTAGCTTCTTCTCTATTCATAGCTGTTATGGTTTCCATGAGCTGACTCAGCTGATTCTTCAACAATTCAAACTCCGGGTACTCACCTTCAGGAAACAAAGGCTGGATCAGAACTCTGGCTAACTGGAGAAATGCTATGCAATATGATGCAAAGATGCTTATGCAAATGCAATGCAATGCAGCAAACACGGGATCACAGCCCCTACAACACGCTCTGGATGCTGCTGCACAGCTGACGGAGTACGTTCTCTCTAAAAGATAACGCCAAGATAGCGGGTAGGCTGGAAGTCAAGTTCTCGCAAACCCCCCCCCCCCCCCACTTACGGGTATGGACCTAAGGCACGACATCCTATGCGGTCGTCAGCGTCACAGACTTTCATAAGGAATGATGCGATTCCCAGAAGGAGTGGCACCGTCATCTCATGAAGAGGCCTCACTTAGCTGACTTCCAATTGATCGGTCCTCAGAGTCGACAATCCTCACGTCTGGACTCCCCTATGATCCTCAGGATCGGAAAGAAGCACCTCGGAGAGAACCTCGTCTGAGCGTGAATTTTGTGGGGAACTCGTGTCTGCTCAGCAAACAGGTTCGCTCACTAATCTCCACAACTACGTCTAAATGCATACTCAAGCAGCCCAGGTCCGGCTATCACTCAAAGTATCACCCTCCCTAGCACAACAGCAACAGATAATAGCAATGAAAGAAATAAACACCCAAAAGACAAGCAAACAAGCGCTAGGATTGACTCTCTTAGGGGACGTTGGATCCCACATGCATGGGGAACTATCGCAGTCCCCAGCAGAGTCGCCAGCTGTCGCTACTGCGAAAATCGGCGCCGGCTGACAGAAGAGTCGCCACCGTGCGTTATTTATCCCAATGGAGGGAAAGGAAACGCTCGAAGTAAACCTTGCAAAAAACGGGAAAGGTATGGTCGTCGCAACCAAAACCTGGGTTCGGGAGTCGGTTACGTAAGGGGAAGGTATTAACACCCCTCACGTCCGTCGTACTCGACGGGATCCACGCTTGCTTGGGTTGTCTAAAGGATGCAAAAACAAATCTATCTACGGCTGCTAAATCTAAACGGAAGGGAATTGACTCGATAGAGCGTCGCACTCTACGCCTACGTATTCTCAAGAGAGAAAGTCAGAGTCAACGTAGTTCGGGAAACTACAGGAATTGGCTCGCCAAGACCTCGCGTCTTGTGCCTACGTACTTCCATACAACATGGAAGATCAGAGCTTATGTAGTTCAGGCTAACTACGGCTAAACTGGGTGTTCTCACACAGGAGTGAGAAATTAATCTGGTTTTAAAGGTACGGGAACCTATGGGAAAAACTACGGTCTGGTCTCAAATGCACTCGGGCAAGAGAAAGGGATAACATCAATCGTCAGCGGGAACGTCTCGATCGCACAGCAGCGAGAGAACAAAAGGTTAGTTGTTAGTGTGCTCGCTAGGATATCGCATCCTATGCCTATATATTCTCGTCTGGTACGAGAAATCAGAGCAGCTGTAGTTCAGCTACATTCGAGACCACAGCTCAAATCTCGTTTTATTGACATTCTGAAAAATGGTTACAATGATTGAATACGGGAAATAAACTCCTAGAAAACTATCCAACTATCCTGGAAAAAGTCAAATGGAAAATAGTCCCCTAACAAGTGGACTTCTAAACCTACCTCTAAAAAGGTAAAATAAGCTCTATGAAAAATTGAATCCTAAAAGAAAAATATATCATTTCTCTATTTTTTTCCATATTCTTTTTCAATTATTTTTCTTCCTTTTTCAATATTTTTTTCATTTCCTTTTCAATATTCTTTTTCAAAATATTTTTTCAAATATTTTCTCCCTTCTCTTTTTCTCATTTTTTTTATCTAAAAAACTAATAAAATATTACAAAAGAAAAAAAATAAAAGAAATACAAAGGGGAGGGGGGGTACACATGAATACAGGGGGTGCAGTTAAAAAAACAGAAGAAAGTTGGGCCCAGCCCAACACTTCAACCAAACAAAAAAAATGGGGAAGGGGGGTGCAGTAATTGATACAGAGGGTGCAATCAGCAATTGCATTGGGCCCAACCCATATCCAAAAGAGGAAAGGTAAACGGGGGGTGCCACGAAGGATGAGGGTGTGACTCCAAAAAAGTAATTGGGCCCAAACAAGCCCAGCAAGCCCGAGGAGTCCACGAGTGACCTCTCCTCTCCCTCACTCACTCTTTCATTTCTGAAACCCTAGTTCTAACCTCTCCTCTCCCTTCACTCTCTCAGCCGCCGCCAACACTATTCCTCCCCCTTACGATTCACCTCTTCTTCTCCTCAAATTTTACACAAAAACCTTCATCCCTCTCTGTTCAATTTTGTTTCCCTCAATCATCATCTAACAATACAACAACGGCGAAAGTTAGACGAAGATGGAGGCTTGGCACCTGAACGATTCAACTCTGAAGGCATAAAACTTGATAGATGGTATGGAGTTGAATGTAGATCTTGAGTTGGGTTGTTCGAAGGTTGGATGGATGATGAAGACCCTGTATGGGAAAAGCGAGCCCGTGAATGTTTGAATGAAGATCGCATGATTTGCATCGAAGATCTGGAAACATGCGCGAAAACGGATGGATCTGGATGAATGTTGAGGGAATTATGGAAAATGGATGAAGGTTCTTGAATCTGGAGATTCTTGAGGATGAAGGTGGTTGATGGATCTGAAGTTTCTTGTGCACGACTTGAAGGTCTTTACGCAGAGGATGGAGGTTTTTGAGGATCATCGAAGAAATCTGGAAAAAACTGTTACCCTATTGATGACGAATCCGAAAAATTGGATGAGGATCAGATGAATTATTTGCATTTGGTTGAAGATTTTGGAAACGGTTATGAACATGGATGAGGATCTTGTGGATTTCTGGAAAATCTAATGAAGGTTTGAATGTTCATAGATGCACTTGGTATGAAGATCTGGAAAATGGATGAACATCAAGAACAATGACGAACTCGTATGAGTTTCCCGGCGACGGTTTCCGGCGTTGTTTGGATTAGTTTAATTTTGCCGGTGAGAAGTTGATGAAGATGCGACCGGAGAAGAAGATGATTGGAGAAGAGGATGAATTTCTGGAATTCTTCCAGTTTCCGGCGAGGTTGGTTACGGCGGAGAGATTCAGTTACGGTGGTGGCCAGAGTTGGTTGGTGGTGGTCGGCGATTGGGGGTTACGGTGGTTGGAGGAGGTTGGCGACGGTGGCTGCATGGCCGCCGGCCATGCAACCGGCGAGGCTTAGGTGCGGACGCGTGGCGTAGCGAGGTGGCAGGGTAGTGCTTGCATGAATTACACGTGGAGGGGGAGGGAGAAAGTGGGAAACGTGGCTGAATTCTGGGAGTGGTAAATTATGAGGTGGACCCCTTTCTGACCTACACGCGTGGCCTCCTATATATACGACACCTGGCATGGACAAAAACAGATTGAGAATTTTGGGCCTCCAAAAAACTCTGGCCCACGAAAATGGCCAATTGGACTGGAAATTCTGAATTAAAAAAAGATTAAACCCAATTAAAAGCTAATCAAAGACTTAACCTAATTAACTAGTAATTAAAACTACAATTAGATGCTAAAATGACAATTAAACTGATCTAATTAATCCTAATCAGACTCAATTAACTAAATGAAGACTCCATTAACTCTAATTAAAATCTAAACAAAAGATTAAATCCTAATTAACCTCTATTAAGTCCTAATGAACCCTAATAAGGAGAATTGACATCTAATTAAATTCTATATTAAACTAAAACTAATATCTATTAATATCTATATAAAAAAACTATTAACCTATATTAAACCTAATAAAGGAAATTAATATCTAACAAAAGATTAAATCTATATTAAAAATAAACTCTATTCATTTCTATTAATCCTATTAAATTTCTACTAAAATCGATACTATTTATTTAAAAGAATTTCTATTATTCTATTAAAACTATTAAAAAAAACTATTAAAACCTATTAAAACTCTATAAATTCTAAAAAAGATTTAAAGCTATTAAAAATATTAAAAAATCTATTTAAATTCTAAAAAATCTATAAAGCCTATTTAAAGTCCACAAAAGGCTATTAAATCCTAAAAAAATGCAAACAAAGGCAAATAACCAACACAAAAGAGAGCGCGAGACCAGATCGAAGCAAACGGTAAACCCGGACGCCCAGAAACTCAAAAATCACTGCATAAACTGAAAACACCCAGGAAGCGCGCGACTTCTCAAAATAAATTCCAATTATCCGAACCGGTCTGAGATACCCGAAAAGCGACAACAGGGCTGTAATCCCGATGAAATCACCATGATTGAGGAAATGCACCATATGCAGTATGCAAATGCAAATGCGAAAATGCGTCGAAGCATAAACCGAAAGTGGCACCGGTTGGTCAAATTTTAGGGTTCAACACCCTCCGCTGAGATGTTTCACTTTTCAGGACTTCATTCTCGCACCCACGCTGGAAGAGTATGCTGATTTACTAGGGGTGCCTATCAAGAGGCAGATGCCTTTTGTTCACATGGATGCTGAGCCTGATCTGGCTGGTTTAGCTCCTTCACTTCACATGGACGCCTCCGAGTTAGTATTGACTAGTAGGAACAAGGTTCATGGGTTCTCCTTGCAGTTTCTAGTAGGTAAGGCTCAGTAGTGTGCCAAGGACGGATGTTGGGTCGCGTTCAATGCCATCCTCGCTCTGTGCATATATGGCATCGTTCTGTTCCCTAACATGCCCGATTTTGTAGACTTTGATACGCTTCACATCTTTGCTTCAGGGAATCCAGTCCCTACCCTGATAGGAGATGTCTATCACTCAGTCCACTACAAAAATGAGAACAGGAGGGGGAAGAATGTCTCATGCTGCGTACCCTTGCTGTACAAATGGCTTGATAGTCATCTGCCCAAGAGGGGTCCTTTTGTCTCATCTGCAGCCACAGCTGAGTGGCCTGAGCGTCTGATGAGTTTATCTGCAAAGGATATTGACTGGTTCGACAGGGACAGGTTGGGTGCTGAGGTGATCTTCAGTTGCAGCGAGTTTTCTAATGTGCCTCTGATAGGTAGGAAGGGCTGCATAAACTACAATCCGTCGTTGCTGGTTCGACAGTTCACGTATGCTTTGAGAACTCCGCCGAAGGATGAAGAGGTACAGGAATCTCTGTACCTCACTGGTATTCTAGAAGGGGATCTGTTGTCCAAGCTTCAGCGCGCGTGGAATGGTATCAGTAAGTGAGGAAAGCCATTGCTGAGAAAAAGCAACAGTCAAGCCTATCCTCCGTATTTGACTTGGATCAGAGCCCGAGTAAATGCTATAGGGATGTCATTTCCTCATGCCAAGCCAGAAAGCCCTCCAATGATCGAAGAGCCTACTACTGTGCCCATCCAGCAGCATAATCAGGTGTTAGTTGAGCGGGATGAATTGAAGCGGGCGAACGAAGAACTGGAGAAGGAATTGGCCCAGCTTCGAAGTGAGAGGAACGAAGCCGTTCATTCTTTCAAAAGGCAGACATAGTTGGTGAACCAGCTAGGTACAGACCTGACTAAGCAGATAGCCGAGCGGGAACGCATGGGTCGAGACTTCAAAGCTGTCAACAACGTACTGGCTACGAAGAAGCAGCACTTGGACGAGGCATATCGGAGGATATCCAAGTTCAACCAGCACTGGAAGGCTTCCCTAGCCACCAGGAAAGAGCGGGAGGATAAGCTGATGCTGCAGATCTCCAAGCTAGAAGCCCAGGTGAAGGACAGCGAGCAGAGGTTTGATGAGGAAACCGCCCGCAGATACGCCGCCGAAGGCCAGCTCAACAAAGCTCTCGCTAACCTGAAGGAGCACAAGCTGACGTTTGAGTCAAAAAAGCGGAAGTTAGAAGATTGCTTCGCTGAAGGAGCATGGGAAGGTTCGGTTGAAGGACTTCAGTATACCATTGTGCAGAGGGAATTACTCGTCGAGGGGTTGCTCACTCTGCCAGATCATCCAGAGACGAAGGAGTTGTTAGAAGAGTATCGCGCCCGTGGCCGTACTTGACTATTTGTATTCCTTTTGTTTGGATCATTGTTGTATGCTGACCATCACCAGGCTTGTTGGCTGAGGTCACGCTGTTGATTCACCTTGTACTCGCTGATGCTATGTACTGCCTTGATAGGCTTTCTTTATATATGAGATTGTTGTTTCCATGATTGGACCCGGACTTCTTATTATTATTATTATCAGCACTGGCACTCAGGCACTAGGATCGGGGGAAATCTCCCAAACACACAGACACACGCATGCATCTGCATGAAGCATTTGCATGACGAGCATTTTGTTGTTTTTCCTAACCCTTTAGTGTTTACAGGTTTTTTCAGGTTTACAGGTGTCCCAGGCTGTTTCCGGTGGTTCCAGGATTTATCAGAGACTAATTCACCGTTATCCAACTAGAGCTAATCAGACCAGGATCATGGATCAAGTGCAAACCGATGTTCAGGAGCTTCGCGAGAGGATGGATCGCTTCATGGAGCTTATGCAGGTGGTCGCCAATGGCCAAGACCAGCTCAGGACTTTGGTTCAGCCTTTGATCTCCAGGGTTGATAGCAACGGCATACTCCACGGAAGGACCGTGCCTACTCCTCCACCAGTTGATACTCCGCAAAATGGTGTCCCCGCGGCTGGGGGCAACGGCAGTGCTAATGGCAATGTGATGGCCAACATCGGGCTCAATACGGCGGGCGTCGGTAATGGGAGTCTGGGAGCTAATGTCAACATCGGGCCGGGCAACGGCAATGCCGGCGTCGGGAATCTGTTGGTGCCTCAGCCATGGCTTGAGGATCATCAGGATGATGTGTTCTCTCAAAGGGGTGCTGAGGGGGAGCTGAATGCTGAAGCGCGACTCAGATTTAAAGCACTTGAAGATAAAATGAGAGATATTGAGAATCAGAATACTTTGGGCGTTGATATGTCCAAGCTAGGGTTAATTGCTAATTTCAAGGTACCTCCTAAGTTCAGGGTGCCTGACTTTGAGAAATATAATGGCACCACTTGCCCTCGTGTCCACCTGAGATCGTACTACAGGAAGGTGTCTGCCTATTCCGAAGATGAGAAGTTGCTGATGCACTTCTTCCAAGACAGTCTTTCCGGGCTATCCCTCAAGTGGTACATGGGTCTGGAGCCCACTAGCGTGCGCACATGGAAGGATCTCGCTGAAGCGTTTGTGCACCATTACCAGTACAATAGAGACTTGGCCCCGAACCGAGTCCAGCTCCAGAACCTGTCGCAGAGGAATAATGAAGGATTTAAGGAGTACGCCCAGCGGTGGCGTGAATTGGCAGCTCGGGTTCAACCGCCAATGGTTGAGCGCGAGCTCGTGCAGATGTTTGTTGCCACCCTCCCGGGGGTTTACTATGAAAAGTTAGTCAGCGGTATGTCTGGGACGTTCTCAGCTCTCATTATCATGGGCGAGCACGTCGAGAATGGTATCAAGATCGGGAAAATTCAAGGTGAGGCATCCTCAGCTGGAGGAGGTGGAAGGAAACCTTATGCTGGTAAAAGGCGAGAAGGAGATGCGAGCGTTGTGACCAACGCTCGAAGGAAGGGCAAGGGCCCTCAGCAACAGGTAGCCAGTATAAATATCCCAGCGGCTCCGCAACAACCGCAGCAGCAGCAACAGCAACCGAATCAGTAGGGATATAGAAAGTACCAGAATCGGGCACCTTTAGCAAACCGTCACTTCAAGGCACCACCCATGTCGTACGCGCAGCTCTTGTAGACTTTGCTTCAGCTTCAGTTGGTCCAAAAGAGGACGATGGCTCCCTTGACAGGGGCACCTCCACCAGGGTACGACGCAAATGCCACTTGCGATTTCCACTCAGGGGCACCAGGCCACACAATCGAGAACTGCAAAGCCTTTAAGCACAAGGTGCAGGACCTGGTAGATGCCAAGATCATCAACTTCTCTGACAATGTGCCCAATGTCACAAATAATCCTATGCCAAATCATAGGGGAGGCGGAGTGAACGCCATTATCGAAGAAGAGAGTGCAGATCTGTTGACTGATGTCAAAGACCTAAAGACGCCGCTTAGCTTCGTTAAAGCTAAGTTGTTGAAAAGAGGGTTCTTTCTAGGGTGCGGAGAACTATGCATGGACTGTACCACATATTCTGACAGATGTGAGCAATTGGTAGAAGGAATCCAAAGTCTGATGACTGAGGGGATTCTGCAGTTTAGCCGGAAGGCTGAAAGTGTATCAGGAGAGGTAGTGTTGAAGCAGGCCGATGAAGTCGCCACCATCACCATCCCTCGCCAGCCGATAACCATTTCTACGCCCAGACCGCCTACAATTACTATCACCAAAGCTGGGCCGATACCATTCGAGAGCACTAACGCCGTTCCGTGGCATTATGGGGCTGAAGTCTATTGCAACGGACAAAAGTTGGAGCTGGAACCGTATGGGTCGACTGTGGAGAATCTCGCAGGAATCAGTGGTATTACCCGTAGCGGAAGAGTGTTTGCACCGCCGGAGGTCGTGGCAGAGAAAGCGGTCAGAGCTGATGCGGCCGATAAAGGTAAAAGCAAAGTCGTCGAATAGGCCCCGTGCGGGGTAGAGAAAGATTTGTTGGTCAAAGATGCCGAGGAGTTTATGCGGTTGATCAAAAAGAGCGACTACAAGATTGTAGACCACCTCCATCAGACGCCTTCGAAGATTTCTATTCTCAACCTGTTGCTGTGTTCTGAAGCACACCGCAACGCGCTACTGAAGGTATTGAACGCTGCCTATGTACCACAAGAGATATCGGTGAATCAGCTAGAAGAGGTTGTAGCCCATGTGAATGCTGGCAATGGGCTAGGTTTCACAGACTTAGAGCTGACGCCAAAAGGGAGAAATCACAATAGCGCCCTGCACATCTCGATAGAGTGCAGGGGCACAATCATGTCGCACGTGCTGGTAGACACGGGTTCGTCGCTGAATGTTCTTCCGAAGAAGGCATTAATGAAGTTGGACACTCGCGGATTACTCTGCACACCCAGTGATCTGGTGGTGAAGGCGTTCGACGGAACTAAACGCCACGTTTTCGGAGAGGTGACCCTGCCGATCCAAGTCGGTCCGGAAACGTTCGACACGGTCTTTTATATCATGGACATCATGCCCGCCTACAATTGTCTCTTGGGCCGGCCATGGATCCATGCTGCTGGTGCCGTGACCTCCACGTTGCACCAAAAGCTCAAATATGCTGTCGGAGGAAGCATAGTAACCGTGTGTGGCGAGGAAGACATAATGGTGAGCCATTTGTCATCCTTCAAGTATGTGGAAATGGATGGCGAAATCCATGAAACTCTCTGCCAAGAATTCGAGGCCGTCAAGGTGAAGGAAGTAGCTCCTGTAGTCGCAGAAAAGCCAGAGATGAATCTCTCTTCATTCAAAGAAGCTCGGGCCGTCGTCGAAGCTGGATCTACCCCAGGCTGGGGGCGTATTTTGGAGATACCCAACAAGCAGGATAAGTTTGGATTGGGGTATTCTCCCGGAGCTGAAGCTTCTTCTTCTTCGTCTAGCAGCGCGTCACGGGGTAAGGGGCCGATCCTATTTACCAGTGGCGGAGTGATCTTCGAAAGCATCAACGCGGCGTCTGAAGACAGCGGGGATAGCGATTATGATCTCGACTCTTGGATTCAGCCAAGCAAGTCAGGCGAGGGCCTCAACAATTGGACCATCAAGGATATCATCCAGCTGACAAGTGAAGAGTAATGATTTACTTTTTCCAATCATTGTACAACCCTATGTCCTACCCGGGGCATAGTGGTTTTATTGTCAGGGCCTTGTTGGATTATGTACATGCATTTTGTTAATAAATCAAAGGCGTTTTCTTCGTGTTCAAATATTGTGATCTCTGTTATTCCTGTTTTTATATTTGTTTTGAAAAACAGTAAAATGGCAATGTGGTTTGTGCTAACCTGCGCATCTTTGTTTTAAACTTAACCCTTGTTATTGCAGGATCCACATAACAGATGACATCGACTCTGGACCTTCTATGGCCCACTTCGACTTCGATTGCCCGATCTATCAAGCCGAAGAAGAGATTGATGAAGACGAAGACCTTCCTGAGGAGTTGGCCCGCTTGTTGAAACAAGAGGAAAAAAGTTATTCTGCCTCACGAAGAGGAGATCGAAATCGTGAACCTGGGTTCTGAAGAGCTCGTCAGAAACGTCAGGATAGGGGCTGCGTTGCAGAGTGATGTCAAGCAGAGATTGGTCGAGATGCTTCGAGAGTATAGTGACGTCTTTGCTTGGTCATACGAAGATATGCCCGGACTTGACACGGACATCGTGGTCCACCACTTGCCGCTGCGAGAAGATTGCCCTCCCGTTAAGCAGAAGCTTAGGAGGACGAGACCAAACATGGCCGTTAAGATCAAAGAAGAAGTGCAGAAACAGCTTGATGCTGGCTTCTTAGTGGTCACCACTTACCCTCCATGGGTCGCCAACATAGTGCCTGTACCGAAGAAGGACGGTAAGGTACGCATGCGCGTCGATTATCGGGATTTGAATAGGGTGAGCCCTAAAGATGATTTCCCGTTGCCTCATATTGATGTGTTGGTCGACAATACAGCCCAGTTTTCCGTGTTTTCGTTCATGGATGGCTTCTCCGGTTACAATCATATCAAGATGGCGCCGGAGGACATGGAGAAAACGACGTTTATCACCCCCTGGGGAACATTTTGCTATAAGGTAATGCCTTTCGGTCTGAAGAACGCAGGGGCCACTTACCAACGAGCAATGGTAACTTTGTTTCATGATATGATTCATCATGAGATTGAGGTCTATGTTGATGACATGATTGCGAAGTCCCAAACGGAGGAAGAGCATCTGGTCAACTTATTGAAGCTTTTTGAGAGGCTTAGGAAGTTCAGGTTGAGGCTGAATCCTAACAAATGTACTTTCGGAGTACGGTCCGGAAAGTTACTGGGGTTTATCGTGAGTGAACGAGGCATCGAGGTTGATCCTGCGAAAATAAAAGCCATTCAAGAAATGCCAGCGCCGAAAACAGAAAAAGAAGTTTGTGGTTTCTTGGGCAGAATAAACTACATTGCAAGGTTTATCTCTCAGCTCACAGCCACGTGTGAACCGATGTTCAAGCTTTTAAAGAAAGATCAGGCGATTATCTGGAATGAGGATTGCCAGAAGGCATTCGACAAGATAAAGCAGTATCTTCAAGAACCTCCAATATTGATACCCCCAATGGCTGGACGGCCTTTAATCATGTACTTGACAGTTCTGGAGAATAGTATGGGGTGTGTTCTCGGTCAGCACGACGAGACGGGCAGAAAGGAGCACACCATTTACTACTTGAGTAAAAAGTTCACGGACTGTGAATCTCGATACTCGACGCTGGAGAAGACGTGTTGTGCACTAGCCTGGGCTGCCAAACGTCTGCGACAGTACATGCTCAATCACACCACTATGCTAATTTCGAAGATGGATCCGATCAAGTACGTCTTCGAGAAGCAGGCTCTTTCGGGCAGGATTGCCAGGTGGCAAATGGTGTTAACGGAATATGATATTCAGTACGTGTCCCAGAAGGCCATCAAGGGAAGCGTATTGTCTGATTACCTTGCCGAACAGCCGATCAAGGACTACCAACCGATGAAATTTGAATTCCCGGATGAGGATATCATGTTTCTCAAAGCGAAGGATTGCGACGAGCCGTTGCCCGACGAGGGGCCAGATAGGAAATCCCGGTGAAAATTGATATTCGACGGGGCGGTTAATTCCTATGGAAGTGGCATCGGGGCTATCATCACGACTCCCCACGGATCCCATATCCCGTTTACTGCGAGACTGACGTTTCCAGTCACCAATAATGAGGCGGAGTACGAAGCATGCATCATGGGTCTAGAAGAGGCAATTGATTTGAGAATCAAGAACCTAGACGTATATGGTGACTCAGCGCTTGTGATCAACCAAATTAAAGGGGAGTGGGAGACTCGTCAACCGAATTTGGTGCCGTACACGAACTATGCCAGAAGGCTGCTTCCGTTCTTTGATCGAGTGGAACTCCATCATGTGCCCAGAGCGGAGAATCAGATGGCTGATGCCTTAGCCACGTTGACTTCAATGTATAAAGTCAATTTTTAGAATGAGGCTCCAAGAATTGTATTGTCTCGTCTTGATAGACCGGCATTTGTCTTTGCAATCGAGGAAGCCACCGACGGCAAGCCATGGTTCCATGACATCCAGAATTTCCTTATGACTAAGGAGTATCCTGCAGGTGCGTCAACCCAGGATAAGAAGACTCTGAGGAGGCTGTCTAGAAATTTTTATCTCAATCCTGATGGAGTGTTGTATAAAAGAAACCACGATCTCGTGCTACTCAGATGTGTAGATGAGAAAGAGGCGAGTATGCTCATGGAAGAAGTCCATGAAGGCACATTTGGTACGCACGCCGGCGGGCATGCTATGACGAGGAAGATCCTGAGAGCAGGATACTACTGGCTGACGATGGAGTCGGATTGCTTCAGATTCGCGAGGAGATGTCATAAATGCCAGATTTATGCTGATAAAGTTCATGTGTCGCCGTGCCCGTTGAATGTCATGTCCTCCCCGTGGCCGTTCTCCATGTGGGGCATCGACATGATAGGCAAGATCGAGCCTACTGCATCTAACGGTCATCGCTTCATTCTGGTAGCTATCGACTACTTCACCAAGTGGGTGGAGGCAGCCTCGTATGCTAATGTGACCAAGCAGGTAGTGGCTAAATTCCTAAAGAGGGACATCATCTGTCGTTACTGATAATGGTTCGAACCTGAATAACAAGATGATGAAGGAGCTGTGCCATAGTTTCAAGATTGAACACCAGAACTCATCTCCTTATCGGCCGAAGATGAATGGCGCCGTTGAAGCGGCCAACAAGAACATAAAGAAGATTGTGCAGAAGATGGTTGTGACCTACAAAGACTGGCACGAGATGCTGCCATTTGCACTGCACGGTTATCGTACGATGGTACGTACGTCAACCGGGGCAACTCCTTTCTCCTTGGTGTACGGTATGGAAGCAGTCCTACCGTTAGAAGTGGAGATCCCTTCTTTGCGAGTTTTGGTTGATGTGAAACTCGACGAGGCAGAATGGATTACGAACCAACTGAACCAACTCAGCCTGATGGACGAGAAGAGGTTAGCATCGATTGCATTTGGTCGTCTGTACCAAAGCCGAATGAAGAAAGCTTACGATAAGAAGGTGCGTCCTAGAAGCTTTCAGACGGGTGATCTCGTCCTGAAGAAGATTCTTCCTCCACACTCCGATCACTGGGGCAAGTGGACTCCGAATTACGAAGGTCTGTACGTCGTCAGCAAGGTCTTCTCGGGAGGAGCTTTGTTGTTATCCACGATGGATGGTGAAGATTTTGCATCCCCGGTGAACGCGGACGCAGTTAAAAAATACTTTGCTTGAAAGCGACCCGCTGGACAAAAAAAGAGAGTCCAGGCAAAAAAGGGGCATCCCGGCGAACCAAAAACAGAATAAAAAGGTTCGGGCAAAAATTAGGGATATAAATTGAAAAAGGTACACCCGCAAAGTCGAAAACCTACACTGGGCGGCTTCGGCAAAAAAGGGTATCCCGGTGAACTGAAAACCCGCAAAGGGCGGTTCACGCAAAAGGTAGGGATTTGAAAAAGCAAATGACTGCGTTCCGTGTGTGGACTTTCTTTGTTTAGTGGTTTGGAAGACCTGAGGACCGTTCATCTGAATCAATCTCTTCCGGGGCTGAAGCGTCAGAGAAGTATCGAAGTCGAGTGGGTCATAGAGGGATCAACTCACGGTGTTCGTCTACGCCTCGTTGCCGACATTTGTATATACTGATGTATATTTATGTTTTATTTTTGCGCGGCTTCCTCATTCCAGGAGCTTGCATCTGTTGTAAAACATTTTTACCCATTCAGGGGTTCGTTATCAATAAAATGCATACTATTCAGCAATTCTGTTTTCCTGTTTAGCATTTATCTGTTTTGTTTGCGAAAAAGAACGCCGATGTTTTTGATAAAATGCGCATACATAAACTTGCTGGCCTAGGCCACTGATTGTTGAAACAATTAATTACTTGAATATTGTCACGAGATAATAACCTTGATAGGTCCCTTTGAGAAGGGTATCTTGTCTGTTTGTTTGTGTTGTTACAGGTGTAGCATATTCCAGTGTTGGTGTAAGCCCTAGAGGCCAATACTTTTTGGTACTTGTATCAGATTATTCGTTTAATAATAAAAGGCATTTCTTTATTATGTTTGTCTTTCAGAATAATAAAGTCCCTAGAATAGTTAGTCTGTTTAATGAAATGTTAAGTGTGACTTAATCATGAGATCCCATTAAACATAAAGACATTATTCTTAAAATATCCGTAGTCAAGCTTTATTGCAAAGTGGGATAACATTAAAAGCATTGAGACTATTATGAAGATAGACTGATGATCACATCTCATGGATCATGGATAAAGAGTTATCAAGTCTTGACATAGGTATAAATATTAGGAGTAATATTTATACCGGATTGACCCGCTATGAGAATACTACATAGTATGTTATGCAAAGTGTCATAAGTTATTCTCATGGTGATAATGGTGTATTACCACCCTTCGACCTGAAACCACTATGGACCCTAGATGTAGAGTCGGATGCTTTATTGCTGATCAAACATTATCCGTAACTGGATGATCATAAAGACAGTTGATGGGCACTCCACGAAGCATGCTGAGGGACATGAGTGTCCTAGATGGAATTTGCCAATCCTGCATAACAGGAGAAATGTCTAAGGGCCCAATATTGAACTGGACAAGGATGACACAGTGTATGCCTTGTGTTCAATATAGACATAGGGGCAAAAGGGTAATTGTACAAACATATATTATCACGAAAAAGGTTTTGTCAGATCACATGACATTTTCGTGACTTGGGTAGCAGTGATGTGTTGCTAGATACCGCTTACTGTTTATTATGTTAAATATATAATTTAATATAATTACCAACGTTACGAAATCCTACAGGGTCACACACATAAGGACAGTTTGATGAGAGATAGAGAAATCAAAGGAACACCGTAAGGTACGGTGCACTTAAGTAAAAAATAGAAATTCGGATAATATAATAATAATTATTGTTATTTTATAATGGTTATAAAATAATAATAAAATAAATATATTTATTATAATAATAGTTATTATAATAATATATAATATTATTATGGATCATGTGAATTAGGGTTTTAGCCCGCAGCCCACAAGAGAGTCTATAAAAGGAACCCTTGTGATGAAGCTTTCACTTGATGCATTTTCGTTTTTGATTCTCTTTTCTCACTCAAATAATTCCGTTCGTAAGCAGCTAGCACTGTGACCGGAAGCTGTTCGTGTGGACTGAGTAGAGGCGTTGCACTTCATCAACGCTTGTGATCGCTGCATCAAAGATCTGAATCGCCACAAAGAGGTAACGATTCTATCACTGACCATGCTCATTCGTAAGGATCACTAAAGGAAATTTTGTTTTCCGCTGCGTTTAGATCGCAATTTTCCTTCAGTGGTATCAGAGCCACTTACGAAACCATGGATCTGATAGCTGTTAAATTTCCGTCTTTTCTGTATTTGATTCGATTAAAACACAGAATGAATTTAACAATAAACGGTTAATTAAATTTGGCATCTGTTGTGTACGATTTGGATGATTGATGTTGATTATGCTTCGGAATCCGACATTAGTATGGTGAAGTTGTGCGATACATTGATCATCCATAGGTTACACAATTAGATCGATCACTTTTATATAAGATATAAGAAATTCTGATGCAAAGATGGTATATGGGATATACTGTTTTGATTTCATCCATTCAATCACATAAGGATTGTAATTCTTTTGAAAGATCATCACTTTCATTCGCTTCGGAATCCGACGTTAGTATGGTGAAGCAATGATATGTTGATCTATCATATTGAGTTATCAATCGAGTTGTGTTTGACGGCATGAAATTGTTGCATTAGGATTAATGGCAGTACAAGTGTTGTATTGCCGCAGACTTTTCCGGTTGGGATTGTAAATGCACAAAAGTTGTGCAGGAAACGACGTGAAATACAATGAAGTGTTCATAAAAATTTTCGCTGGGGCGCTGCCCCTAACAACCCCGCAAGGGGGCGCTGCCCCCTTGACCCCCGTCCGCTGAACGGTCAGCGGAACCACCGTCCGCTGACCGGGCAGCGGAACCCCCGGCTAAGTCTGCAAAGTGTGATCAATCAGTCGAAATTTAATTTAGTTTATTTAATTATCGGAATTTTAAACTAATAATAAAAGTGTGTTTATTATTATTTATTTGTGGTGATCAGTTATGGCCTTAGTTTTTCCTTTATTATTGTTTTGGGATTTTTGAATACGGCCTGCGTGTCGTGCCTCTCTCTCAATCTCTTTATGTAACTTCTTTTCTCATCTCACTCCCTCGTATGTAAAATGAGTTTTCTTATATGTAATGTAATATTATGTTATGAAAAAAAAAAGGAAGTATTCAATATTAAAGGAGGATAACCTTGGAGATCATGCTTGGAGAAGCTTAGATCGTTATTAGGTTAGCTTAGGTTCTCTCATTGGCTTGAGAGAACAATTGCGTTAGGGGCCATAATTGTATCTTTTTTTATATGTATGTTGATGCATGTAATTGTATGTTGATGCATGTGAGAGACGTTTTGCATGTTAAGCCGGTGAGATCAAACTAATAACAAATTCCCTCAAAATTAAATATTAAGTTTATGCTTTCCAATTTTTAGCACTCATCAAGACTAGTATCGAGCATTGTAGGTTTCGCCTACGCGAGGTGCATGTTCTATATTAGTAAGGTGTGATGGGATAATTGTAATATCCAATTGCTAAAACAATGGGTCAAACTTAACTAAACAAATTATAATAAGATTATATATGTTTAGAAGCAAGAATTGGGAATGATTCATGTGATGGATCAGAATAAGGAGTTATTCACCCAATTGAAAATATTCGAGAGTTGTATGAGATACAATTGGAAGGAGTTCCTACCTAAATAACTTAGTTTTGTGTAATCAGCCTAACGCTGACTTAAAACAAAGTGAAACATGGATCTCGACCCACTAGAAAGTCTTCCAACGGGATTTTCCGAATCAAATGATGAGGGTCATTTGTTTTGAATAAAATAGTGGGAGCATATTTGATTAAAGGCCTAATTAAATATGTTGTTTTAATGATACTTATATTTTCATATTTCTCTTGTAGATTACCATGACAACAAACACATCGAACAATATTTTGCGATCCATCCTAGATAAGGAAAAATTGTCTGGGACAAATTTCCTGGATTGGCACCGTAATCTGAGGATTGTCCTCAAGCACGATAAGAAGCTGTATGTCTTGGAGACACCAGTTCCTGAGGAGGAACCTCCTAGTTCTGCACCAAAGGCAGAAAGAGATGCTTATAAGAAGCATTTCGATGATGCCAATGAAACCGCTTGCCTCATGCTTGCTACCATGAACTCTGAGTTGCAAAAGCAACACGAGAACATGTCTGCGTTCGATATGATCGGACATCTGAAAACGCTTTATCAAGAGCAAGCAAGAAATGAGAGGTTTCAGGTTTCAAAGTCCCTTTTTAACAACAAGTTAGCTGAGGGAGCCCCTGTAAGTCCCCATGTACTCAAGATGATTGGGTATGTGGAGAACCTTGACAGATTAGGGTTTCCCCTTGGAAAAGAACTTGCGATTGATCTGATCTTGCAATCGTTGCCAGAGAGCTTCAGTCAGTTTGTCCTGAATTTCAATATGAATGACTTGGACAAAAGTCTTCCAGAACTGCTAGGCATGTTGAGAACTGCTGAGCAGAATATGAAGACAAAAGGGAAATCCATTCTGATGGTCAGTAATGGAAAGAAACAGAACAAGAGGCCCATCAAACAGGGTGGTAGAGGGAAAGGCAAGGAAGTTGCCAAACCCAAACCCACTCCTCCTGTTTTGAAGCCTAGTGGAGGAATAGCAAAGGAGGGCACTTGCTTCCATTGCGGTAAGACCGGACATTGGAAGAGAAATTGCCCAAAGTACCTGGAAGATAAGAATAATGGAGTAGAGACTTCAAATTCAGGTATTTTTGTTATTGAAATTAATTTACCTACTTCTGCATCATGGGTATTAGATACTGGATGCGGTTCTCACATTTGTACTAATGTGCAGGGACTAAAAAGGAGTAGAAATTTGGCAAAAGGTGAAGTTGACCTACGAGTTGGCAATGGAGCAAAGGTTGCTGCTTTAGCTGTAGGAACTTATGTTTTAACTTTACCTAGTGGTTTAATAATTCAGTTAGAGAACTGTTATTATGTACCTGCAATTAGCAGGAATATTATTTCCGTTTCTTGTTTGGACAAGTTTGGTTTTTCATTCATAATAAGGAACAATTGTTGCTCCATTTATTTGAATGATATATTCTATGCTACTGCAAAAATGAATAATGGACTATATGTCCTTGATCTTGAAATGCCAATTTATAACATTAATACTAAAAGGTTGAAACCTAATGAGTTGAATCCAACTTACCTTTGGCACTGTCGATTAGGCCACATAAATGAGAAACGCATTTCCAAACTCCATAAAGATGGACTCTTGGACTCTTTTGATTATGAATCATACGAGACATGCAGATCTTGTTTAATTGGAAAGATGACAAAATCCCCATTCACAGGAAAAGGTGAAAGGGCTAATGATCTTTTGGCACTCATACATACTGATGTATGTGGACCACTGAACATACCAGCCAGAGGAGGTTTTCAGTACTTCATCACTTTTACTGATGACTTCAGTAGATACGGATATGTGTATTTAATGAAACACAAATCTGAGTCCTTTGAAAAGTTCAAGGAATTCAAGAATGAAGTACAAAACCAACTAGGTAAGAATATTAAAGTTCTTCGATCAGATCGAGGCGGTGAATATTTAAGCCTAGAATTTGATGACCATCTAAAAGAGTATGGGATTCTATCCCAACTTACTCCTCCTGGAACACCACAATGGAATGGTGTATCTGAGAGAAGAAATCGAACCTTGTTAGACATGGTCCGATCCATGATGAGTCACGTCGATCTTCCAAACTCCTTTTGGGGACATGCATTATTAACAGCAGCTTACACACTTAACCGTGTTCCATCCAAAAAGGTTGACAAGACACCATATGAGATATGGAGTGGTAAGAAACCACATATGTCTTACATGAAGATTTGGGGTTGCGAGGTTTACGTCAAACGACAAATTTCAACCAAGCTTGAGCCCAAATCTGACAAATGCTTATTTGTGGGGTATCCTAAAGAAACAAGAGGATATTACTTCTACAATCCTTCTGAGGGCAAAGTGTTTGTCGCTCGAACTGGAGTCTTTCTGGAAAGGGATTTTATTTCCAAAGGAAACAGTGGCAGGAAAATAGAGCTTGAAGAAATTCAAGAATCACAAAACATTGAAACACCTATGGAGGAACTAGAGCGGGAAACACAAGTAGTTGTGGAAGAGCAACCTGCTCAAGAAGAACAAGACCAGCGTAGGTCAAGCAGGATACGTCACCAACCTGAGAGATATGGATATCTCATAAGTGATCAGGGTGATGTATTACTCATGGATCAAGATGAGCCTGTGACCTACAAAGAGGCCATAACTGGTCCTGAGTCTGAGAAGTGGCTAGAAGCCATGAAATCTGAAATGGATTCCATGTACACAAACCAGGTTTGGACCTTGGTAGAACCTCCTATAGGAGTTAACCCTATAGGATGCAAGTGGGTCTTCAAGAAGAAGACTGACATGGATGGTAAGGTACATACCTATAAAGCAAGACTGGTTGCAAAAGGCTATAAACAAATTCATGGGGTTGACTATGATGAAACCTTTTCACCAGTTGCGATGCTTAAATCTGTTCGGATTTTACTTGTCATCGCTGCATATCATGATTATGAAATATGGCAGATGGATGTCAAAACTGCTTTCCTTAATGGGAATCTTCTTGAGGATGTGTACATGACACAACCTGAAGGATTTGACATACCACAAGATGCCCAAAAGATATGCAAGTTACAGCGATCAATCTATGGATTGAAGCAAGCTTCCAGAAGCTGGAATCTTCGTTTTGATGAAACCATAAAACAATATGGATTCATCAAAAATGAAGATGAACCTTGTGTCTACAAGAAGGTTAGTGGGAGCATGATCGTGTTTCTGGTATTATATGTAGATGACATATTACTCATTGGAAACGATGTCCCTACCTTGCAACAAGTGAAGACTTGGTTAGGGAATTGTTTTTCTATGAAAGACCTAGGTGAAGCAGCCTATATATTAGGAATTAGGATCTATAGAGATAGATCACAAAAACTGCTTGGCCTAAGTCAGAGTACATACATAGATAAAGTGTTGAGACGCTTTAATATGCATGATTCCAAGAAAGGATTCATACCTATGCAACATGGTCTGTGTTTATCAAAAACACAATCCCCTTCAACTAAGGAAGAAAGGGATCGCATGAATAAGATTCCATATGCATCTGCAATAGGATCTATCATGTATGCCATGTTATGTACTCGACCAGATGTCTCGTATGCATTAAGTGCAACGAGTAGGTACCAATCTGATCCCGGTGATGCTCACTGGGTAGCTGTCAAGAATATTCTTAAGTACTTGAGAAGGACTAAGGATTCATTCTTGATATATGGAGGTCAGGAAGAGCTTGATGTAATTGGTTACACTGATGCTAGCTTCCAGACAGATAAAGATGATTTTAGATCACAATCTGGTTATGTGTTCTGTCTCAATGGTGGCGCTGTGAGCTGGAAAAGTTCAAAGCAAGAAACAGTTGCTGATTCTACAACTGAGGCCGAGTATATTGCTGCCTCAAATGCAGCAAAGGAAGTTGTTTGGATCAAGAAGTTCATTAGTGAACTTGGCATAGTCCCTAGCATTGTGGATCCCATTGGTTTATATTGTGATAACAATGGTGCTATCGCACAAGCTAAGGAGCCTAGATCTCACCAACGATCCAAACACATACTTAGGCGTTATCACCTCATTCGAGAGATAATCGATCGGGGAGATGTGAAGATATGCAGAGTACCTACACTTGACAATATCGCTGACCCATTAACAAAGCCTCTTGCGCAACAGAAGCATGATGGTCATACTAGATCTATGGGTATTAGGGGTATGCCAATTGGCTCTAGTGCTAGTGGGAGATTGTTGGTGTAAGCCCTAGAGGCCAATACTTTTTGGTACTTGTATCAGATTATTCGTTTAATAATAAAAGGCATTTCTTTATTATGTTTGTCTTTCAGAATAATAAAGTCCCTAGAATAGTTAGTCTGTTTAATGAAATGTTAAGTGTGACTTAATCATGAGATCCCATTAAACATAAAGACATTATTCTTAAAATATCCGTAGTCAAGCTTTATTGCAAAGTGGGATAACATTAAAAGCATTGAGACTATTATGAAGATAGACTGATGATCACATCTCATGGATCATGGATAAAGAGTTATCAAGTCTTGACATAGGTATAAATATTAGGAGTAATATTTATACCGGATTGACCCGCTATGAGAATACTACATAGTATGTTATGCAAAGTGTCATAAGTTATTCTCATGGTGATAATGGTGTATTACCACCCTTCGACCTGAAACCACTATGGACCCTAGATGTAGAGTCGGATGCTTTATTGCTGATCAAACATTATCCGTAACTGGATGATCATAAAGACAGTTGATGGGCACTCCACGAAGCATGCTGAGGGACATGAGTGTCCTAGATGGAATTTGCCAATCCTGCATAACAGGAGAAATGTCTAAGGGCCCAATATTGAACTGGACAAGGATGACACAGTGTATGCCTTGTGTTCAATATAGACATAGGGGCAAAAGGGTAATTGTACAAACATATATTATCACGAAAAAGGTTTTGTCAGATCACATGACATTTTCGTGACTTGGGTAGCAGTGATGTGTTGCTAGATACCGCTTACTGTTTATTATGTTAAATATATAATTTAATATAATTACCAACGTTACGAAATCCTACAGGGTCACACACATAAGGACAGTTTGATGAGAGATAGAGAAATCAAAGGAACACCGTAAGGTACGGTGCACTTAAGTAAAAAATAGAAATTCGGATAATATAATAATAATTATTGTTATTTTATAATGGTTATAAAATAATAATAAAATAAATATATTTATTATAATAATAGTTATTATAATAATATATAATATTATTATGGATCATGTGAATTAGGGTTTTAGCCCGCAGCCCACAAGAGAGTCTATAAAAGGAACCCTTGTGATGAAGCTTTCACTTGATGCATTTTCGTTTTTGATTCTCTTTTCTCACTCAAATAATTCTGTTCGTAAGCAGCTAGCACTGTGACCGGAAGCTGTTCGTGTGGACTGAGTAGAGGCGTTGCACTTCATCAACGCTTGTGATCGCTGCATCAAAGATCTGAATCGCCACAAAGAGGTAACGATTCTATCACTGACCATGCTCATTCGTAAGGATCACTAAAGGAAATTTTGTTTTCCGCTGCGTTTAGATCGCAATTTTCCTTCATCCAGACAGTGCGCCGTGCGCATCTCCAGCGAAGCAGGATGATTCCTCTTCCTCCAGCAGAGTTCAGTAGCCTCTCCCCGCAGAGTCTGAACGCGAGATCGTGAGCATTGATATGTCTCCCCAGGCAGAGATGATTCTCTCCCCAATCCGATGTATCCTGAAGGAACGTCACCTCCTCAGCTAAGTCAGGCGCTGAAGCGCGTGTTAATCCCCCAGCACCGGGTCACAAGTGCAGGTTTCGTAGGAAGCTATTCGTACGTCGAAGTATGCAGCAACTGTTGGTGTAAGACTGAAGTCTCCAGCGGAATTGAAATTCCCCACCAGAGTCGTACTCCCCCCCGAAGTCGGATGATTCCTTCTTCCCCAGCGGAATTGAAATTCCTCACCAGAGTCGTACTCTCCCCCAGCGAAGCAGAATGATTTCTCCTTCCTCAGCCGAGTTTGCAGATACCTCAAGAGAGCTGAATCCTTGGAAGTTGCTCAAACCATGATTGGTTTTCCCCAGTGGAGTGTTGATCAACTGAAGTTGTTTCCCCACAAAGTCGTTATCTCCAGAAAAGTAGCCGAGAAGGCCATGCAGCTTATTCCCGCGATTGACATCGCTTTCCCTCAGCAGGTCCTAGTTCTCGTAGAGCTTCGTTCCCATGCAGCAATTAACTGAAGTTGTTTCCCCCGCAGCAGTCAACTGAAGTTGTGTCCCTTGCGGAGTCCAATTGATATTGGCGTGACCATATTCTCCTCGGCATGATGATTCCTCTATCTGAGTAGTTCTTTCTCCTTGACAGGAGGATTCTCCCTTCGGCATCTATTTCGCTGATGGGATCGCATCATTATGCATGATTGCATAGCATTTTTCATAAACGCATAGCATTTCCACCGTGTGGAGCATTGCGCCCTTGCCGAAGCATATGCATAATAAACATGATCTAGGTTGCTACCGTTCTTGTTTTGCAGGTGTTCCGTCGCAGAATTGATTGCTCAGGATGATTCCTGACATTCTCCCCAACGAAGTCGCTTGCTCAAGATGATTCTTGAGATCCCCAGCGAAGTCTTCGGTTCAAGATGATTCTTGAATTCCTCAGCAGGGTCGTTTGCTTAAGATGATTCTTAAGTACCCAGTGCAGTCTCCAGAGTTGGTTGCTCAAGCTGATGCTTGGCGTCCCCAGTAAAGGTTGCCCAGGATGATTCCTGAAATCCCCAACAGAGTGTTCGCTCAGGATGATTCCTGAAATCTCCAGAATGGTTATCGGTTCAAGATGATTCTTGAAGGTCCCCGACGGAGTTATTTGTCCAAGATGATTCTTGAACCCCTCAGCAGAGTTGATTTATTCAGAATGATTTCTGGACCCCCGGAGCGGAGTTACTTGATAGTTCTCTAGAATCCCCAACGGCGAAGCGTCATCCCCAGCAGGTTTCTAACGACGAAGTTGAAATCTCCCTTGAAGACTCCATGATTGAAGTCTGACCGTGTTAATGAAACAGTTCTCTCAGCTGATGCGGAGTGCCTGATGGCAGAGGTTTAGATATTCCCAGTGGCTCATGATTGACCAAGAATTCTATTCCCGACTTGCTGATGAAGTCCGACTGATGCCCGACAGTAATACGGAATGCCTGATGGCATGATCAACCTGATGGTTGAAGTCCGGCTGATGCCCGACAGATGTCTTTGAATGCCTGATGGCATGATCAACCTGATGGTTGAAGTCCGGCTGATGCCCGACAGATTTCCTTGGATGCCTGATGGCATGATCAACCGGATGGTTGAAGTCCGGCTGATGCCCGACGAGTTTCTTTGAATGCCTGATGGCATGATCAACCTGATGGTTGAAGTCCGGCTGATGCCCGACAGTGTTCTTTGAATGCCTGATGGCATGATCGACTAGGTATTACCGGTTACCGTGTGACCAATTCCCCAATGGAGTTTCTTCACCCGGAAGGCGAGGTCTGACGATGTTGAGAGTTGACGGCGAAGTCAGATTATGTTAAGCACTTGACGGCGATGTCGGGTGCTTCTCAGAGTTATAGTGGGCTGGCGGCGATGTCAGATTCTTTGTTACTCCAGCGGCGATGTTGGATGGCGGCAATGTCAGGTGATTTAGTTCTCCAGCGGCGATGTTGGGTGTTTGTTTCTGGCGGTGATGTCAGGTGATTTAGTTTTCCAGCGGCGATGTTGGGTGTTTTGGCTGTCCGACGGCGATGTCAGACGCTTTATTTTCATGAATGCCTAACGGCGAGGCCAGGTGTCTGATGACAATGTCAGAGGAATTTGATGTGGATAACTGACGACAAGGTTCAGATCAGTATGTCTCCAGCTAGTTGTCGTGCAGCTATTATTTCAGTGTTCGAAGATTTGCCCCCGCCAGAGTACAGTGTGCTGGTGCAGTTGGCAAATTTCCGGGTTTATCGGTATTCAACCGTCTCGCACCTTGATTGGCTGAGAGTCGTGCGCTCCTCACCCAGTCAGGTTCAAGCCGTTTGAATAGGGGCAACTGTTGCACCCCAAAATTTGACCAACATTTATTTACCCATCAAGAGTTGTATGAGACTATGAAGAAAGTCAAGAAGTTTGTTCAAGTGTTCAAAGGTTGATACCTTTGTAAGAGAACTCAAGATATCCTCAGAGGGATTGGTTGAAACCAAGGTTGTGTGTCTCATAACTTGAGAGTTGTGGGAGCTCCTCAGATGATTCTGAGACTATGAGGATGGACTTGAAGCTTTGAGAAAGCTTATGAGATGTCTTGAAAGCCATCATGAAGCCTAGAGAGGCCATTGTACAAGAATTCAGAAGATTCAGCCATGAGTGGTGGAATTAGGGTTTGACTGGGTCAACCCTAGGTCAACTGATGATTTGGAGAGGGTTGAGACCTAATCCAAGAGCCATGTGATCATGGAATGATGAATTGAGATGCTATAAGGATGATTCCTAGACCAACTCATCATGATTGAGGAGTTTGGGAAGTTTTAAGCTAGGGTTTCTAAGGATTGATAGTGTAAAATCCCCTAGTTTGATCCCTATCTTCAAGGCAGTTTAGCTCAAGATGTGATTGTCATCTCATCTTCCCCATAACATGAATGTTGTATAGCTTGTTCTTAGATTTAATTTGAGTACTATAAGTACTTGATAGGATTTGTAGAGCTCAAGTTATGACTTTGACAAATTACAGGTCATCTGAGGTATGTGAATCTGGGTCCTTGAAAGTCACCCAACTTACATCCAACTTTTGCCCTAGTAGGATGATTCCTATGGACTCTTGGTCAACATGAATGTTGTAGAGCATCTTCTTAGCTTTCTAGAGAGTACTATAAGTCCTTGATAGGATTTGTAGAACTCAACTTATGGCTTTGACAAGTCAAGGGCATTTTGGTCATTTGGAGGTTATAGGTCATTTCAAGCATAGGGCCATATCTCCTATTTCCAAGCTTCAAATGGAAAAATCTTCAACATAAAACTTGCTTAGAATGATGTTTTAAGGCTAGTAGGGAGGTCATGAGATGTTGAAAAGGCTTGTATCAAAAAGTGATAAAAATGACCTAAAATGGAGGCATAAGTTAAATAAGGTGAAATTGAAAATTGGAAATCACAAGTTATACATCCAAACCATGTCATATAATAGGTCATTTTGACTCCAAATGACATTATAAGAACAATGGTTCAGCCACAATTTTGATTTGAGGCTTAGATCATAGGGCTGCCTTGGAAATGGCTTACTTGCATATTAAGGTACCAAAGCAAAACTCAAGAAAACTCAATAAACAAGTTGGTTATGCATTGTAACTCATCATAAATCTCATATGGGGAGAATTTCAAGTCAGAATCAAGGGTTACAAGGATCATGGCATGAGATAGCACATAAGGAGAATTGAAATCAAAATGTCATGACATGAGAAGTTCAAATACTCATTGGATGGTCCTAGATGGTTCTAGATGATTCTAAACCACTCTATATAACATGTATGACTTGCTCAGATGCAAGGTTGGTGAGAATTGGTGCAGAGAATAGAGAGTGAGATCAAGAATCTTCCATTGCAAGTCAAATTTCATTTCTTCATTCTTCTTCATTTCCATTCATTCTTTCCATTCAAACACATTCCATACATCATGGTGAAGGTGTGCAGATCAAGTTGAGGGCAATTTCATTGATGAATCGTGCATGAGCTTTTGGATTTTCACCTCTGCAATTCAAGATCGGTTTCCAAGAATCAAGCAGTTTCAACCATTCTTTTTGCATACAGAAGCTAGAATACTACTCAGTGAAGGAATTGGGAAAGATTGAAGGCCTGAATTGAGGGATTTCTTCATCTGTTCACTCGACTTTACCAGGTTTATAACTTTCTCTCTACACTCTAATTTAAGTAGAATTAGATAGAATTAATAGGTTAGAATGGTTAAGGATAACTAGGAGATCATTTCTGGAAAGTTTGAAGAGAATTGGTGATGGTTTTGTTGTTGATAAGATTTCTGTTTGGACCAAGAACTCCTTGAATCTTGAGTAATAATCTTAGTTCTTTAGTGGAGGTTGATCAGTGATAGGAGGTGAACATTTTAGTGTAAGCAATTTCAAGAATCTTGAGTTTTGATTTTCAAGCATAATTTGAAGTTGCTATCGGGTTTCAAGTTTGAGTGAGATTCAATGGAATTTGAGACCATGGTTAGATTCAGGATTGAATTTAGAGTGGATTAGGGCTTTGGATCATGATTTTTGGTTGGGATTTGATGGATTTCGAATTGAGGTTTGAACTCTGCAACTATGGCGCCTTTCCCTCCATTGCCATGGCTGAAGGAAGAAGACGACCCTGCAACCATTGGATCATAAGCTGACTTTGACTGAGACCAAGATCTGAGGGCTGAGATCTATTTTCGCGCGTGAAGAAGAGAGTCTGAAGACACAATGAAACGTTGCGTTTCATTAAAAGGAACTCTGGGCTGGATTGCTTCCCACACCCCCTTCACGAGGCCCAATCAATTTTAAACTGAAAACCATAACTATTTGCACCGTTTCTTTTTCATTTTCTGTATGATTTATTTATTGATTTTCTAACTTAAATGCTGCTTGCGACGCCCAGGCGTCATGACCACGAGGGGGCGACATGGTACCATCGCACCTCCCCGCATCTCCTATAGGCCAACAAAATAGCAAGCCCTACCTTTGTGTGCGCAGGCAGAAGGCTCTGCTCGATAGAGAGTACCTCAACCGAGACTCCCCGTCGATGTACCAGAAGCGGCAGGACACCCAGCTCGCGATGGGACGTCCACGCCACGGGGATAAACTACCCCCCGGACAGACTGGGAAATCAAACCGGTTGACCTGCCAGTTCCCCACACTACCGGAAACAAATATCGTCGAGCTACCAACCCCGAACAGGCCCAAAGGCATGACAAACATGCATTTCAGACATACAAACATACAGTTCGAGCATACAAATTGCAGAAGTAAAACGAGCATAACACCATGCAAAAACAAAACAAAGCGCACACTTAAACAAAATTCAAAAATTCTCATATAAAAACGGGCACCAGCCCAGTAGTCAGGGTTACAACAGCAAAAAGGGCACGCAGGCCCGACAAAGAAAACACTTAGTAAAAACACAAAATATTCGACACGCAGGCCCAGAATCCACGGGCACACAGGCCCGAAACTAATCTATGTGTCTTCTTCCTCCTCCACTTCAGGCTCGTCAGGGCGAGCGTCGTGGCCAGCATCCTCAAGACCGGGGTCGACCACCCGTCCGTCGACAGAAAATGTTATCTCATACCCCATCATTTATTCCCCTACCCCTATTATATAATCTATCTTTAAAAACTACTTTATTAATATTCTCAGCAAACATGGCAAGTATTATCCATATCTATTATATAATCTTATAATATTTCCATCAAAGATTTTCCGCTAAATTTTTTTTCTTTAATTAATTAATTAAATATAAATATATTTATTATTAACTCTATCATTTAAAACTTCCGACTAAGTCACATTCTTATATTTTAAATAATTATTAATTAACAAATGCAATAAAACACGTCCTGAATTTTTTTAAAAATGCAGTCACCTACCAATAATATATTTACCATAGTAACTACTGAGCATAACTTTTCTCTTCATTCTATTAATTAATATTTTATTATTAATAATTAAATATTATTATTATTAATTAAATAATAATTAAATTAAAATATTTAACATGTTTATTTCTCAAATTTCTCTCCACTCAACCCTCTTTATTTATATCATACAAACAATTAACATCTCTCCATTCATAACATCTCTCTAACCCCACAATAATAGGACATATAGTAATATTAAATTAAAAAAAGTAAATAAATGAGACATATAATGCAAATCTTAAAATTACTTAATACAAAAATAAATTAATAAATATAATTCATAAAACAGTTAAAGTTCTTTATAACCCCCACTAATTTCATAACTTTATTCTATTTTTTCCACAAAATTATCTTCTCACTAATCAAATTTATATCTCATTAGTTAATTAATTAAAGAAAATAAATTTTAGCGGTAAATATTTGATAGAGACATTATAAAATTATATAATAGACATAGATAATACTTGCCATGTTTACTGAAAATATTAATAAATAGTAACTTTTAAAGATAGATTTATTTATTAAATTTCGGATCAAATAATTATAGTAGACAAATTTTACACTTATTTATATGAGGATATTTTAGTAAAAATATATATAATGTAGGGGTAGGGGAATAAATGATGGGGTATAGGGTAAAATTTTCCCGTCGACA